>JAGVSQ010000829.1:1929-33905 GCA_022683975.1 Rhyacophila evoluta
TACATTTATATATGCATGTATTTTAAATTGTTGAAACACGCGTCTCTATTCTGTGTTTCACATATTTGAGCCCAGTAGTCATTTCTTTGCATATTCTTCTCATTTACTTTCATACTCTACATCATACATATTATAATATTATATGTTACGTTAGTTTAAATCATATATAATTGTTTTTATTATGAAACACCAGTGTTTAATACACTAAAAATCTCTCTGAAACCATTACTAAAATTATCTCGTTAATTGCATTCATAAAATATACATTGCTTTTTTCGTTATTACTTACAAACCAACTGTATAATCCCAAATGTACTTTTAAAAGCTTAGGTAGCGTCAGTTTCTCCAGAGCTTTCAGTAAATTGATCGTATTCTGAAGTCTAGACAGAAATCCGATTCTAATCAAAATTACTGTTACGATATGAATTAATTTTCACCGTTTCACGGATAATTTTGTTATAATTTCTCATCTACTCTATAATAATGCAAAGAGCTTTGTTGTGAATTAGTTTTTGAATTTTGAATTAAGAAGTATTTCATAAATTTATTTACTGCCAATATCAAATGTTTACAATAGTATGAAATTTTTTTTTCATATTATTATGTAGAGTGGCATTTTCTTCTTATTTAACTATTCCTCCATATAAATAAGATAATTCTAATACTTCTCCTGAATTCTCTGCATCAAACTATTTTACATCAGCGTCCCTAAAACCCGCCCAAAACTATAGTCATTAGAAATATCAGTCTTAGTAGATAAAATTACCAACTTTGCCTTTTTGCACAGATGCGATGAAAATATATTTTAACATAATATCATCTTTCATTAGAACTATTCTGTCGACCGTGTACTCAACTTATCAAATCATTTTCTTGAATTTACTATCTCTATCAAACGTCATGTACTCCAAAGTACGAACAGTTAAAATATCATTTTTCACGAATGAAAATTATTAATAAGTCAATCATAGCCTAATCATTATCTAACCTTAGATCTAAATATTATACGTGCAATTTTGTATGCAATTTTAAGATACAATACCAAAATTTGCGATGCTAACAGATTCACAAATGCGATCAATTATTTAATCTTCCACCAGACTGTGAGTAGATCTAACTACACTTATTATAACAAGTTACAGTAAATTTTTATGTTGACGTTTATCTGTAAACATTAATAATATTATAGTAATTCATATTATTGAACTCGCGTATTATTTTGCTACACACATAAATTTTAAATATCACCAAGTATATCGTAGCATTTTGCCAAAGTCTTATTATATTGTTATTATAAGGGTTGCTATTGTGTTGCTGTATAGAATATTGTTTAATCGGTTTTTAGGTTGAGGTCAGACTTCCTTTTATTGTTATGATTACGATGTAGTATTACGACCCCTAAATCGTTTGGGGTCGAACATTTAGATAATAAAATATAGTACTGTAAACACGAAACAATGCATGTTTACCATTTTCGAGGAATCGTTATGTAAATAGTTTTGAGTATTTTATATGTAGAAATATTTTTTATTATTATAATTTGAAATAAGTTTATTTACTCCTATATTAATGTTAATTATTATAATTTTATTTATAAGCTTACTTTGCATATCCTTTTTGTACATTTTGCAAATATTTCTTGAATAAAATTTAACAATAATTCTCTTAATGATTGATGATAATTTATAACTGGTAAGTAATTATGGAGCAAAAAAATAACTAAAATATGCTTTAAGTCAAAATATTGAAAGGAAGGAAACTTAGAAATATTGTTTTATAAAATGTCGATATTAAGAAAATGATTTTTTTACTCTATTTTCATCATATTGGATACATTTTACGTTACACGTCAGACATGTCAATACTCATATTATGTTCACTTGATAACATTATAAAACTGTAATATGTTACATATTTTCTTATTTAATTCATACATTAACAAAAACATACTGTAATACATATATTTTTTCCTTAAATAAACTAAATAGATATTTTATGAAATTTACGTTTTTACGTTATTACGTCACTACCGAGCTGAACTTACGTTAAAGACTATTTTCGAACTATTAAAAACAATTATATCCATTTATATTAACATCAAGACTTTTTCAATTTATTAGATTAGTAATTTAAGACAAAACTCTCATCAGTGTCATATTGATTTAGATTAATATGCCTTCAAATCATTTTAGGTATTAAAAAAATATATGTTTAATATCTTGAGAGAAGTTCTTATGGACGTATGTGTGCAACTGTTTTCATTATTATAATGACCCTCCCTATCTTCTCATATATCAAAGTAAGCCGACTTTACTGAGTAGATCTTGTTTCAAGAATGTTCAATACAACCATTTAATAGGCTTCATTTTGATATTTATCTGTAAATAACAGTCACGGAACGAAAACTGTGTAGTTTATGAGTGTATAAATATAGCAGTGTTGCTAAAATAAATTTAAAAAGCTTGCAATAACATACGAATATGAAATCGTTTCCTATTAGTGGCAAAAATTACGTTTAAAAGTTTAAATTATGCTGCTTATAATGTTGTTTTATTTTGTATTGGAAGTTACACATAAAGACCATAAATATTTACATAATCAATACAATTATTATAAAGTTAGTATATGATACACGTACAAAGTGTTCATAATTAATATAATACATTATACTCATAGAAAACGTGAAACAGAAAAAAAATCATTATGACTAATGACATGAAAAATAAGAAACTCTCCATTTGTGTAATAGAATTTACAAAATTGACGAAAATTATTATATGATATTTTTATTGGTTTATCGGATATATACGTCTTGAATTTTCAATACGAAAAACTTGATTGTAAAATATAGAATTTCCCGACGAGCACATTTTTACAACGCTGTTTTACGTCTTAATTTATTGCCTCTTTACCATTTTCACATTTAGCCAAAATGGCCCCCGTAAACCGCACCAGATGTCTACTTTCTTTTATAACGTACCGGCGTCTCAAATCTGCGAGTCTCGTATCTTGTAGAGCAGTTCTTGCTTAATTAAAATCGCTACAACGGCGTATACAATAATTACATTAAGTGCGCGAAGTAAGAGGCAGCTAACACGTTTAGCTGAACATCTCCCATTAAAATATCCTCCTGCAGACTTCATAATCGACACCATCGCGTGGGGCTGTGCCATTTTCAACAGATTTCCAGCCGCCATAGCAGTAGAGTTAAAATCTTATTGTTATCGCTCAATGATTCAGCTGTAGAAATTTTGTTTTAACTTTTTGAAATGGGACTACCTAAATACTTCATTATTAATCATTTAAAAATAACGTTTACATGATTTTATTTGAAACTATTTAAAAATTTATAATTTCTATCTCGATCATTATTTTACATGTAATCTGATCTTGATCTCACTATATTTGGTAAAATAACAGTCAATATTTTGTTTTATTTTATCACTACAATCGTAATTTTTAAAAATCTGTTTAATTTTTCATGATCAAGTAACTAAGTAAGAAAAAAATTATTTCCTTCCATATATACGAGTAAATATTATATATACAAAGTATTCTAACAGCTGTTGTATCAGCAATACGTTACAACATGCAAAATACAGCTGGAAGTAAAGAGTTAAAAATTGAAAACAGAAGGACCTTAAAAGAATTTATTATAAATCCTAACTCAGATGAACCATGTCAATATAGATTATATTTTTAAAATTCACTGGACAAATTAATTTTTTTGATAGTCCAATTTGACCCGCCATTCAATGTTAGACATAATATAGGTCTGTATAACTCAGCTCTATCAAGCAGCTATGTTTCTTTGCCTAGACGCCCGCCTTTCAATTACTTGCCAATCTCGCTATCAATTTTAGCAATTTAGAGCGAAATTAAAAAGCTCGCAGCGACAACTTATCTATCCGTAGTATATTATTAATACAGCGGAAGCTTGAACATTTTGTCGTCAACTACTTTCGTCAATACCTGGTTTAATGTAAACTTTAAGTTCGTTAGAGCTTTAAAAGCTATTACCTAAGGTATTTTGCCAAGTCCAAAAGATAGTAATTAAATTATTAGAGACTTCGACGCTTACAGTAAATTACATATTATTATATGAAGATAAACTGAAGTGTACAATATTTTTAATAAATTCTTTAATATTATATATGTCTTTATTATTTCGTTTTCACTATTAAATTCTAATTGGACTCAATACTTTACAAAAATTCTAACGTAAATAGAGTAGATAGAACAAGATATATATTTTTTTACATTTTGAATTTTAAATTTTAGAACATTCTTGAACTTTCAATTGTTCAACTACTTAATATGTGTGATTTTTAATGCTAAAATTATATGTTATAATTTAGTGTCAATGCTTATATTCTTTCCAAATTGATAAATTTTCTAAATAATTTTAACATCCTGCATCACCTATAGTTTACTCATAAGTTCTGAAAAGTGTCTTCACTACTCTTGGGTTACAACAAGGTTATATGTAAGTCTGTGATCTTAACATTTTCGATTTTTGAAACGTTTTTTAATTTTTAAATATTTTTGTTCATTATTATTTTGATGGGTGAAATTTTTTTTTTCATTTATGTGACTGCGAGGTGATTTATTTTTAGAATGTCTATATTTATGTCGATGCACGGAGACGCGATACACCATGTTGAATAATGCAGCCTCGGAGACCAGATGCGTCTTCTTCCTGATCGGGGTCAAATTGACTCTAGTAGGGAGTCCGTGAATAAAAGCGACTCCCTAACGGAGTCAGATTGACGCCACTCAGGTGCTTCAACGGACTACATTCTCCATTGGACTGACGCCTGCCGGACCAACTTGGGAAATCAAGATCCAACGATATCTTCAGCTTCAAAGACCTAAGATGCTTATGTTGATACATTCTTTACCTCAATGATGTAATATTGGACATGCATCATATACAAGTTAACAATATTGGTATTTATACAACTTTAGTGTAATGGGGGGCATTATTTTAGTTAGCAACAATCACTACATGTTTTATAGTTTATATGTTTGACACGAAATCAATCTGTATGTATCTGTACATATAATAACCCTCATTGACATCGAAGCTCGTATAATAGGTTCAAATCCCGCAGCTACAAAAAGATTTTTAAATTCAACAATGCAATGCTCGATTTGCAATAGATGGACTATTCAGTAACAAACAATCTTTATGAAAAATACCTCAGGTGAATATCCACTTGCACAATCCATACTTTTTATTATACATTCAGAGCAGGCACTGTCAACAATGTGACTTTGATAGAATCTTATATTATGATTCACTCTATAGTTAAATTTTGTATTAAATCAATGAAACGTTTTAAGGAATATTGTTTTTCAAACTTATATCAGTGGATGAATCTTGTCAAACGTGTATTGGATATTTTTATTCCATTAATAAATATATTCCACATATTTTTCTAAGGCATCGCACCATTTCACGGTCCCTTGCGTCCAGATGTGAAAAACTGTCGAAAAAATATTTTCTGTACCTATGTAAACACTCGTAATATTTTGATGGAACGAGAAAAGTGATGGTTAGGATGGAATTTTTTTACCTTTCAAATAAATAACCAAAGAAATCTTTTGTCTTCCTGAAAACGTGTCACAAAGTCTTGTGTATTCTTATATAAGCATTAATATATATGGAAATACGTTTTTACAGCTCGGGTCAAATTATATTTTACTTACCGCCATTATATCTATGTTGTTGGTAGATAAAAACAATCCTTAATAACTGGGTAACGGATCTAGCTTCGTATTAAACTTTTCTTGTTAAAAAATTTCTTACATTTCCAAATAAGCATATCGTAAACAAACCATTGGTCTCTATGGTAACCAAAAAAAATAGCCTGCGCGTCTCGTATCTGAGTAATGTGGGTTCGATTCGACATTTATTCTGTATTTTCAGATTTTTAAAAAACTGGTGCAAACCTCTTGCATGGAAATGCGTGATAAAAAAAATACAAATATAAAAAAATATATTCAGAAAGACCATCCTATTGCTATTATCAAAAAGAAAAAAGTCTTGTCGCTCATTTCTAATAGACACGAAAATTTTTAGTTACCTCTCTATCGTTTAAAGTTCTCTCTTATTTTAGTATAAATAGATTTTTAAATTAAAGTTTATCCACGTGTTGAGTATTATTTCTTCTGATGTATGCAAACGTATGCAAGTTAGTTGCTAAACTTTTACAGCTATTATGTGCGGAAGTTGTACTGAACTTTTTAAAGTTCGTTTCGATCTAGTTAGTAATTTTCAAGTAAAAGCATTCATGACTTGAAAATACAGGGTACTTTCATTAAGTAATGAACTATTTTTAGTATCACACCTACCTTTAAAATGGTAATGGAGTACATAGATTCGAATAGCATACAGATGACCACATAATAAATTAAAGTATTAAAATTTGACAGATATTTTTACAAAAATTAATTAACGTCAACCGTAGGCCGTTTTGATTTTTTTTTATAATTCAGTGGTTTTGGGATTTAAATTTTAAACTTTTTGATCAAGTCAGCGGTTTCTTTTACTTAATTTGCGAAAATATTTTGTCAATATATTATATAAACTATACATTTTCAAAGGTGAAATTTATATTTATTATTTTTATTGCTATCACACATATAAATTCTGGTAGAGACTTACAAGCTTCTGTTGAAAACCCAAACTTTACGTATGGCTTTTGTTTACAAGATTCAGATCACGTTATCAGCGACTGATAAAACACGAAAGTAAATCGTTGGAGATGTTTACAGAGTTGTTTGGCGATTTATTGGCTCCTTTGTTTATTCACGTATAGTGCCGACTAAGGACAAGTTTGTTAAAGATATAGAATAAGTTTTATCTTTAACAACTGATGATTTTTTTTAAATTTAAATTTAAAATATACTGAGGGCATTACAAGAGAGCCAAGTATAATTATTTGATTTAGTATAGATCAAAATTAGAGAAAAAATATATCACCCAATCTACGTTATTTTGCTCTGGATGCATGGTCTTAGTATTTTTTATTAATATTGTTCTTGTTTATTTCTTTATTTTAAGTGTAAATTTTGTAAATTCGGCAAGTTTGAGATCAAAATATTATGAGTTACTGAAACACTAGTATCATTAAAGATCGATATTATTTTCTCAACTAAATTCTGTATAATATAAGCTTCAGAATAATGTATTTTTTATTATACTATACGTAGGAAATTTTTCTCGATATTGAAGTTTCTTCAGCAAAAATTAAATTTATTTTTCTTCAAAAGTTCTTTAAAAATTCATCAATAATCATTGAAAAATTCCTATTTTGCGATGGGTGTTTATCAAAAGTTTCGATGATTCATAAAACCATCGTCTACTACATGATATTTGAAAATATTGCTGTAGAAATAAAAAATATTTTAAAAATTGAATTCGTCGAGGTATTTTATTTTGTCATGGCTTTAAAACTTTACTAATTAAATAAATACGACTTTCTTCTGAAAGTGGTTTCTTGAATTACTTAGCATTTTAAATTGAATATATTATAATGACAAGCAAGAACTAAAAATACACCACTGTTTGTATTTATTTTATTCTTTTATTAAAACGGTGACTTATGAAAATTTTATGTAAATATCTGTCTAATTTATTAATTTTTCTTTTACTTCTTCAAAGGTACTAATAAAAACATTATTGTATAACATTTAACTTCATTTCCGTCGTAAAAAATAAAATGTAAAATCCGCTACTGGTTAAAGTGGAAATAGGGAAAAGTTGAATTGTTGTTTGACGTCGGAAAAATGACAAATGTAAATCCGCCTGAGGCTTTATACGAAATGACTTCTCTTTTACAAAACTTGCCATACGTTCACGATTTTTGTGAAACTTTTTATCTCTATAGCAATCTAAACCAATGACTGTGATAATAACAGTTCCAGATGATGTGTTTATTCATGTGAATATATTTTTTGACATAGCCCTGTACTTGGAGAATGTAGTGCTCTTTACCATTATATATTATATCATTCTCAAGCAACATAATTATTATAAAATTTAAGTACTGATACTATAATTTACGCGTTTGAATTCAATCTATCATAAGATTGATGGATGTAATCTAAAGTACGCATTCAGAATTGGTGGTTACAGTTTAAATAAATGAAAATAAATTACGCAATTAATAAAACTGCAGTATATAATCAAGATCATTTATTTTGGCGTAATGCGTGGTGTTTCTTTCTTTAAATCTTAAGAGAATACCGCTAGATTTACTCGGCAAGGCTATGTTTAGTACGGTGCTCAAATATTCGTATTAATTGCTCAATTCAATCTTTTAGACCTAAGCGGTTATAATACAATACCGTTTCGCTAAATGTTTTATGTTTTAAGCGAAGAATTTACCGCATTATACTAACGGTCTACCGGTACGAATGATGGCGTATCTGCTGTTTTTTTTTCAATTATCCCCACTAATAAAATAAATCACTTCAACATAATAGTCGAATTATAATCACAAATATTGTTGTATTAATATTTTATCGATTCAGTATATTATAAGGATCTTGTCTTCGTTGTTCTATTGCATCAGATCCGCGGCATTGTATGGCTCAAAACCATATACTCGGTCCAATGCCAAACTCATTTGCTTTCACATCATTGAACTTTTGATTTATTTTCGCTTATTCAGCAATTCGAGCAGGTGAAAGATGGCGTGTTTATTTTTCTTATTTTTCCTCCTTTTTCAGTTTTATTTTTATGAATTGAGTTTACGACGCATGGCTTTTTGTTGTGAAGAAATATTTTTTTTCAGAACTTCATTGTATTAACGAGACAGGTTTATTTGAAAAAGTTTTTCTCGCTATAAGAAATATTGCGTAAAAAAAATACTGTTATCTGTATCCAGCTTTGACATTACTTTTATTACCCATTAATAAAATCATACATAAAATTTTTAAATTCTCATAGAATGGAGAATATAAATTTTCACATCGTGAAAACTCATCTCGACCTAAACTTGCGATTCCCAGTCCCAATTCAAATACTAGTATAACAAATAAAGCTATATTTATAGTTTGAAAATAAATATATAGTAATCAGATTGTATAATATGTAATGTAATGTATAGTAATCAGATTAAAAAAATGTTTCTTTGTAAGCAATCGTAAAAATAATAACAGATAGATGATATATGAGTACACATAGGTGAACCGTCAAAGCTTGCGAGAAAAAAGGGTTGAAAAAATAGAAGTTTTTAAAATATATAAAATGTCTAAAGTTATTGAATTCACAAAAAATATGTTTAAAGTAGCAAAACCAGCCAGAAAAAGCTTTCATACAGCTGTATAATAGTAATACATTCACGTATAATTAATAGTCTTCTTACCAACAAAACAATTGTTTCATTCTTTTTTCAAGTAGTAATAAAATTTATCTTAATTTTTTTTTATTTTCTTATCATTTTTATATTTAAAATTTTTTTTAAATTTAAATAAGTTTCTATACATATGTAAAAGTTTAAATAAGCAGAAGCTTTCAATGTTGCTATCTATGTAATAAGATGTATCAGATAGTATCAAATATCACGGCAAAAGTTCAACTCAATTTTGTAAACTGATCTGTGAGCATCAAATATGTTCAGATGAAATTGATAATAACAGAATTATGTAAGTTATTTACTCGTGTATAAATATATATATAGTATTTTAAGCGAGTGATCTATGATTTAAAATCGCAGACATTTGAAACGCTTTCAAGCAATTCCACCACTATTCATTATTCTTTTTTTCATCTTCTCAGTTACGCCACTCTATCTAATTGCATTACAAAAACTTAAGCGTAACGCTGTGTAAAACCGCCCCTTGTGTAATAATCAATTTTCTTAACACCCTATATAAATAAATGCAGTGGCAGCCCATGTTTGTTTTAATGTGTTTAAATATTGTACTTGTGTCACAATTTATTTAAGTTTATCTAAAATTACTCAGATATCTACAAACTTTGGTTTTTTATAGTCAGTTTTTGATCATTATGATTTTATATTCTGAACCGTATTTTTGCGTTCATCAAAATAAAAGTTGCATTCATTTTTAACACTATATATGTATTAAAATAACAAGCATTTAAGTGTGAGCATACTCTTTAAATTAGCAGTATACAAAACGATTTCAGAGACCCCAAAGGGTCAAAAGTTACTCAAAAGTAAGCATAAGATTTCACACAGGCAAGGAAGTGAGCTAATGGGACGATAAATTGATACGTCCGCTATTAATCATACGTGTTTTTAATATATAATAGTATGAAATATATTTTTTCGCAAACTCATTTTTCTTCAAGTAAAATAAATACCGCAGAATGTTGTTATGATAAAAATTAAATTGTAACTGTAAAATAAAAACATAAATAGTATCCAATACTTCAAAATAATTATATTACTTCATGTTTTCAGTTTTCTATTTAGTTGAAAATGCTTTTATTATACTCAAAAAAGTATAAAAAACGAAAGAAGTAGGTTCAAAATATTGACAATTTAATATTATATAATTATTTACTTAAATTCTAATAAATTTGAAAAACAATGGTCATTTAAAAAAAAAGCAGATAAAGTGTCATTTTACTTTTTAAAAACATTAAAAAGAGGATTATAAAGGGGATATTTCTAAATATATACTATTGTTTTGATGAACGAGAACAATTGTTTTGCCGAATTTTCTTTGTGAAGTTAAATAATTATTTTTGTCTATGTATTACAAATACTAGGCTGTTGTTGTTATATTTAAAAGTATTTTTCTTTGTCGCAGTTAACAGTAATATTTTTTAAATAAAATGATATTTAATTCATTTTTCAACTTATCAGCCAGCACTGCAAATCGGTCCTAGATACAAGTTAGTTGGAACGTGATCTCACAGATTTGCAAGTGAGATTTAATCCACTCACTGTCTAGAACTTTGCAAAGTTTCCACTGTATCTTGAGTGGTAACCGCAGCCTGCGCTTGTCTTTAACAATGCGTTTCGAATTGAACTAACTACCATTCGCAACACCTTCTCTTTGGTTCGTAGACAATTGTTTCTAATTATTTGTGTTGCTACAAATCAAATGAACAAAATGTCTCGGGTAAATTCAAATATTCCATACTGAGTCACCATTCAATTGTATGATTTCAAAGTGTGCACATATTGAATTCATCAGTATGGGTATGTATTTTTAGAAAGCCATCACAATGACAACAATATTTTCATAATACACATTCATAAACGGATATCACATTGTTTTTTATAAAACATTTTTCCAGCGAAGTTAAACAATGGGTCACAAGAAAAATTATAGAATCATAGTTATAATAATATAATACTTCGATGACTGAGTCTCTAAATTAACAAAAACCGAAAAGTATTCTGATAAAAAATACAACGTTAATTTTAGTATTCCATCCCACTATCGGGTAAATAAAGTTTTATTTAGTACCGCGTCGTTGTCTTTTGTATGTAACGACATTATTAATACTTAAATCGGCTTAAATCTTACTTTGTTAAAAAATGCATTGCAAACGCATTATTATCACCCTGCTTTAAGACAAAGGCAACAAACTTAATTCCTTCGCTGCAACTTTTACGTTGACTTCAGTTGAGGCTTCCCGCTCTTTTATTTCTTTCCCTAGCAGACTTTATCTTCTGTTTAACTTTGAAAAAATCCCCTGTCAACGTAGTGACTTACTCTAATTGCTTCCCTGACTAAGGATCGTTTTCTTTCAACCCAGTTCTATTGATGTAATGAGAAGAAATTCATTTATGAACACTGCGCTGAGTGTTTTCGAGTAGGCTTTCGCACTGAATGGACATTTCACTCTGTCTCATGTATGAATAAATGCTTTGCGAATAAGATCACACAGTTTCTTCTTTTATAACGTTCATCAATTATTGTCTGCGTATCTAGAAGAATTAGAAGGAATTAATTTACTTTGTAAGAATATTGTAAACAACCACTAAATGTAGAATGTCGAGAATCTGTATTCAAACTATAATATACCTGAAGGGTCAACCAGTTGGCTGATAATCAATTGTTATAATTAAAGATAATTTTTCACTTCACATCTATATATATATGTATAAATATACGAGTATATTGTATTTCTGGGATGAAAATCAATTGATTCCTCTTTCGGAGCTATCGTGGTAAAAAAACATTACGTTACGATACAAAAAAAACATAACTCACCTAAAAAAATATCAGGTTTGTAAATTATTTTGTGAAATTATCACAAAATCAGTGGAGAATATCGATAACGTCAGCATTTGAGAATCTTCGGTGTGACTATTCGTCAAATTTACCCGAGTTAATGTGTTATCATCTTCGGATTTAAAAATGCTGAATCGTATAATTGTGTGGATCCAAAACGAGAATTCAAATATCGAAAAAACTGTCAGTGAATTTTTTCACTCGCTACTTTGCTACTACCAAATTATAGCTAACGATTGGCTTGTTGACTAGCTTCGGCATAATTAAAAAAAAATTATATCCCAATTATTGAAATTAAAATTATTATGTTTATTCTCGTATCGTAAAGATTTTAATACCCTCATAAATATGTATGAATTACTGAATCTCTGAGATATATTATATACATATTACATAATATATAAATATTTTTATGCGTTAAATAGGGTTCATAGCGTATATTTTTAATTATATATGGTACATAGCATACAGTATTATTCTTTATTGTGTACATTTTAATTTAATCACATTATTCCTTAGCATATCGATTGACCTAAGTTTGAATTCATTTTCAATTTATTTTTAATTAAGGTTTTCCATAAAAACAAGAAAATTAAGACCATGGTAAAAAGAAGTCATTTCATTTTAAGCGATATTTAATGAGAGCTTTAAAAAATTCATAAATATTTTTATAATCGCAATAAAATGCGGCCATTTTAAAGTCCGCTTATTGGCTAGGGACTGATGCGATCACGTCAACTTGATATGCTTTTCCGCGCTTCATATTTTAAGCCACCAGCCATTGAATATATGTGAATGTTTTATTGGTCTTAAGTTTAAATTGTAGGATTATGGTTACATATCACAAAAAACTAGCACAAAGCTTAATACAAAACACACCAATACCTGACTTATTTTCGGTGTCTTAATTTAGGAAAATTTTGATAAATTATGCACCTTATTCTAAATATTGGGCTGCGTCATTGGCATGTTATTAATGACGTATAAATCTTAATATCCTTCGTTACTATATACCTAAGAATTTTCTAAATTAAATTCACAATGTTCAGAATCATAATCAAATTGATCGCATACGTTTACATATTGTTACAACACACATATGAAATAAAATAGAATTCACGATCTGCATAATATAAAAGATTAAAGATGAATATAATGTAATAAGTATTTGAGAGAACTATTTATACTAAATAATTTACTGTGATTTCTTTAATTAGCCCGATAGAACTCGTTTTTACCTGCCTATAACAATATAAGACGCGTATGGTGTTATTATTAATGATTCAATCTTTTATTTGTATTTATCCAGTGTGCCAATAGCGGAAATTGAAAATGAAAAACAAATCCCGATGCAGTGATGTGATCACAAACCCCTCTATGGATGGTTGATAAAAAATGTTACCAACTGAAAAATAAAGAAAAAATGAGCGGGGAAAATAATACCACTCGCTTGTTAGAAAGCGCTTTGCCCCTTTGGGAAATCATGGCGGTCAATTATATGTCATTATCCCGATCTTTTCTACGCTAAGTCTTAGACGTAATTAATTGATACGACCATGCCGCGTAAGCCAAAGAAGGCTCAGAAAAGGTCCCATGTCAGTTAAGGCGAAGCTTTTCATGAAAAGGACTTACCTATTTAAAATAATCCTTGCCATTAAAATAATAATGGACGTGAATAAATGTCAGATCTTGAGAAATTCCGACTTACATAATTGAATGTGAATTTTATATTCATTTTTTAATCCGTTTTGTTTTCAAGAATCATTATTAGCGTCTCATTTCATAAATCATCTTTTACCGGTGTTCGAGAATTTAACCAGATCTTACGAGTTTATATATTATTTTGAATAATATGTTTACAGTTGCTATCAAAGTATCCCTCCGATATGTGTAATATTATATTATATTCACTATACACTCCATTTTAATAGCAAGGTCATATTATAGTGAGTATTTTCCATATATTTTTTTTATTTTTAAAATATCTACTGGATGAACATTATAATATCATTTTGTTTCGATGATCAAAGCGTCCTCATCGCTATGGTTTTAGAGACCCTACTTAAAGTAAACCCCCGTGGAATGATAAACTCAATGTCAAAAAATAGTATCCAGCAATTCTTAGTCATGGTAACACGGTCCAGATTTAAATTTCGAAGCGATCAAATTTTCTTTGGATTTAAGTAATATGTGTATCTACCTAATGGTGGTTTTGTGATTTGAATTCTTTTAGATTAACTAAAATAATCTTGCATCTACTTTATGCAAAATTGCCATACGCTTAAGTAGACATGATACTATGATATGGCAAATCACATTTTAAGTGGACTTTCCTTGACAATATCATATACATAGCTACTGTGTTCCTAATATATTAGTGTATAGGTCACCTGCTGGTTATATTATGATTTATCATAATTCACAGCAGCTAAATACGAATTCTCCCATGAATATGTTCGAATACCGATGAATTTTTTATATAAGGTCGGATGATAATACGCAAATATGTATTACTTAAATGATGTTCACCAAGTTAGTCATCTTTTTCGGATACTGAATCATAATCGAAAAAAAAAATTTTACTTACATGCGATTGTGTTATCGTTATTTAATTTTTTGGGTGTTTTATTCAAAATCCTTTCATCTTAGTGATAAAATTGCTAGTATATATTTTATGAAAAAAAAATACTTTACCATTGTTAAATATTTCTTATTCATTGTAGACGACGTTAAAAATATTTTATACATGAAGACGAAAAGCGATCGTTGTTTTTTTCACACTTTTCTCTATTATCACGAATAACTTTTTGACGAGTAAAAATAAATTTTTGTGCTATTATTTGATAATTTATATTTTTAAATTATATTTGATTTCTTCGTGAACCAAAGTTTAAAAATTAACCCTTT
Organism: Rhyacophila evoluta; assembly: GCA_022683975.1. Classification (NCBI taxonomy): domain Eukaryota; kingdom Metazoa; phylum Arthropoda; class Insecta; order Trichoptera; family Rhyacophilidae; genus Rhyacophila; species Rhyacophila evoluta. Next base: position 17,065 of record JAGVSQ010000829.1, read on the forward strand.
TTTATTACAAATTAATACTTAGTTAAATTAATATTGATTGGTGATTCAGTTTCAGGTGATCAATTTAACACAATAATTCTGAAGAAAACTTCTGTTAAAACATGTATAACTGATCAACGTCAACCAATTAACTAACGTTTGAACTAGTCCAAGCATTGTCATTCAAATAATGAGACGGAGTAAAGATTTTCATGTACATTGAAACATATGAAACTTTAGTTTGTATACTCAATATATTCATTTCAATAAGTTAGCTGTGCGTAAACTTGTTCAGTGAATTATGTATATCATTTTTTGTGTTTTTTAACCAGCTTACTGCGGTCGTCACGAGTTTGTGTCGGAACATGACTCTTCCAATACGCGACAAGCACGGTTTCGTGTTTTGTGCCGCAGTCAAGTGGTAAAATTAGTACTTTAAAAAAATTATTTATTTAAATGTAATTTATTAATCCAAACTCTCGTGAAATATTGAAGAAAAAGTTAATCAGCTTCAAATAAGCAACTAAATTGAACTGTCGCAACACGCTCTTACTAGAATATATCAAACACATTATATTATAATACCAACATTTCCTCGTGACCAATTATATTATTATTCTTATATAAGACAGATTCTCAAAAATAAAAATTAACCCACGTTAATGTAATTAGTTGTAGTAATTATATCAAAATCTACCTAGCTGTAATAATACCAAGTCTGAGTATTCCCCTGGTTTCACTGCAGCTTAATAATTTGTATACGACAGCAACAAAATTGTTAGCAAAGAAAAAAATAATAAAATAGTAGATACGCATTGGAGTTCTAAAGGTTTTTCCCCGAGGGACCCAATTAGCAAACATTTTTTTATCAGCTTACATGTCCAACTAGTTACTGTTTGCCCTATTTGAAACACAGTTACTTATCCGTGATTATTGTATCGTTGTATTCAATTTAGTTGTGTTTCAAAATTATATTGACAAATCTTTAATTTAAAGCTATGTGACTAATAATCCATTACAATACAATACAATACTGAACATTTATCAGTTTCGCCATTTCAAACAAGCTCGTTCAATTTTCCTTAGCTTTTCACTAATATTCAAACAAATATTGAATTACAATTGTAGTAAGTTACTGACTAACCTCATTTTTTTATATATTGTGATAAAATATTTTTTGTGCTCATAAGAGTTTGGGAGACATTGCTGACAATAGCCAAAGGAATATTTTTTTTAAATAAGCCATCGAATGGTAAATAAAAATATAAAATGTTAAAAAAATAAAAAGAAAACTTTAAAACCAAAATATATTTTATCAAAAATAATATTTTATTCCCTATTGTTACAGTACAACATAAAGAAACGCGAAGAAGTAGTGGAGCAAATGCCTCAAGAGCCTGATAATCCTCTGATGCGTAAGAAAAAGACACCTGAAGAACTCGCAGCTGAGGCGGAACTTGAAGACCAAGATGACTTCACAAGTAAACACAAACCTACAATAAATTATTATTGTCTAAAATAATAACCCTTAATAAAAAGTCCTGTAGTGATATCACAAGATCCAAAATATCCCACATTTTAGAATTCAGAAATGACAAGCAAACCACTAAAAATATGTGGTACTGAAGGTGCTTGGCTATTTACCATCTTCCTCTCCATGGCCACACCAGGGGTCACCAAAATTTGTTGACCTTCGACCATCATAACACTATTGAAGCCTCTTATCAACTTGCAAAATATTTATTATAAGTAGTTTATACATATTTTTCAAACAAAAAAAATACCCCCAGCCAACATTGACCCACAACAATGCTATCGACTACTTTTGTCACTGCTGATCTACACACCCTTGACCCAACTTTATAAATCGGCTTACCGGAGGTCCTGTAAATAAAGTTTCTATGTTATATTTCCTTATTGGTCTTTGGCCATAGTAATTTCAAAAAACTTTATATCGTCGCCAATACTGCAGGAACACGTAACTTGATTTGTTCGATTAAGTCACTTTGTAAAGTTAGTATGGTTTTATTTTTAGCAATCTCTCATATTAAAATATATGTTTATAAAAAATATATAAATTGTGTTAATGCAAAAATGTAACAATAATACAAGATATTGTAAAAAATAAAACTATACTTTACAAAGTGACTTAGACCAAAAAATCGAGACACATGTTCCTGCAATATTGGCAACGATATGTTCTTTGAAAAATCGTTTTCTTCAATGTATTCTGTAGCCTTCCTCATTTAGGATTAAAATGACTCGATAAAACTGATTCTTTAGTATTAATTGCTAATATTTCTATTTTCAGAGCTGAAAAACACAATTGAAACGCAGGTGAACGAAATAAAGTCTCAAATCGAAAGTAAATGCGTGATGCAGTGAAAAACCTATGTACAGATGACATCCAAAAGCAAGCTGAAAGGGAAAAGTTAACACCATTGGCCCATACCAACTTTATAGTGTGGCAACATCACCAACATTATTTTAATCAAAATTACATCAAGAACGATACAAAATAAATAGATTATCAAGTGAAGTTACCTGGAATTTGTTGCATGATATTTGACTTGTTTTCTTTGTAAGCGTTTTTGTATCAGGTAAGTTATTGGTTTGATTACATTTCTTTGAAGACATTACCTCATGTAATGCATTTCTACATTTGATAAAATACAATACACATAAAATGTAAAAAAAACTGTACCTATTGTTTAAAATTTTTTTTTTGTAAAATGTTGCTTATGGGATATTTCTCAATCTATTTATTTTCAATGGTTCTCAAAATATGGTGCTAATAATAATTGTATGACCATCTTGTTGCCACAACAGTAATACATTACCAACTGCTATCACCGAAACATTGTCAGCTGTCATAGACACATCAACAATAGATACTTAGTCAAATACTAAAATGCTCAACCGGGAATTCCATACTTTTGACGTTTCTAGTAATATTGTAAATTTACACTTTCTCATCTCTCTTTTTAAAATTCTTCTGTGAAGAATACGTATGGATTTCTTCAGATATAAAGACAAATAATAAAATATGTTTGAAAAATGCAACATAACATTCAAGTAGTGCATTTGGAGAACTATAGAGCATAATTGGAAAGCACAAGCAGCTTTGAAACTAGTTATGAAATGTTCAATGACTAATGTTACTATTACACTTAGGAAATAATTGATTCTCTGTTAGTAGATAAGTTCTTTATGATACTACATCGAAAATGAACCCTGGCAAGTCAAGCTATCGGGAGGAATGTTTGCCTGTGTTGCAATCTTCGTTGTCCAGTGTAAACATGCCTCTAGAGAAAGAGTTGATGTTACTAAATTCAAATAACTAGCAAATAAATTTGTATTCATACAAGATAATGATATTGTTTCGAATGTGATTCGAAAATAAAATATTAAATTTACTTTGTTATACTATAAATCGTCAAATATAAATACCATTCCCGGTTGTGTAAATAAGTATATTTAATGTGCCCCTCGTAACTTCATACTATTTATATCCAATTATATTATTATGTATTATCTATCTAAAAATATTTTGCTTTCAATTTAGCCGAATCGTAAACACCAATTAGACAGAATACTCACAAAATGGAAGTAGACGGTCCAATAAATCCAGTAAGAAAGCTTTCTGATATAGTTATTATCGAATAAGTTGAATAAAACTTTTTTTTAAATACAAATTCTAATTTTCCCAATCACTGGATACAAATTTTGCCTCCAAACATCTAAATACATTGTACCATAGAATGAAAGTCATGATACAATCCTTGAATAATTAATTACATAATCTACGAATAATAAATTAATCTAAACAATTACTGTATATTTCAGTTCATAGTTGGTTCAATGTTCAAACTCCACTATTTTTTGATCTCTTAATAAATTTTATCAGGTTCCCTTCTTAATGATTTTCTTCTATGGTTGTAACGCATGGTTACTATGCTCTCTATAAGTTCATCTCTTGAAAATGTATCTCATTTTCTTCTTTGAGAGGGGTAAACTAAAAATTCCACAACTGTAAAATCAAATATTTGTACTCGAACGCAAAGAAGAGCAAAGAGAATTTAGGTAAACGAAATGGTGAAGACTAAAAAACAGCGCTTGTTGTCAAAATTTAGCTTATAGAATGTTAAAACTATTTGTTACACATGAAAACTTTATAGTATATTATTATTAAATATATAACCTATACATACATGTTTGATTAGGTATTGACACTTCAAGTAATACTTACAACTCAGAAAGTGTATCGTAACTGGTTTACTGCGATACCTTCTGTAAATTTGGTTAAATAAAACAATGAATTAAAGCAATAATATATAATTAACAGTAACGTAATATGCTACATATTTCATTTCTTTATTCCAATTTTTTTATTTCAATTTCATATTTAATGTACATCCTTTTTCTTACATTAAGATAATAAAATTCATGTTTTAACACTGTGGGTTTTAAAACAATAAAATACTATAACCGTATCTATGAAATCTAAGTGTCTATGTTTCTATTCATATGAATGTACTCTCATATATTATGCAAGTGATAGAATCATTTATGGCAATTGTTGGCTATAAAAGTATGTTGAAAAACTATCATTGTTCAATAGCATCGCAGTTTTCAGTTATTTATACACTTTCTTCCTCATGTTCACACATCAAATTTATATTTTATAATTTTTATTTAACCATTTTGTCAAATTCATTAAATTATTGCTAGAAAAACTTTACACAGAAGACAATTTAACAAACCTTATTCTGTATACTCTCAAAAGGCTACCAATATCTTCCAAATCTTCAGGTAATAATGCCAATTAAGACTATTGGTTTTCTGGTAAAACTCTTTACTAAAGTTAGCCAAGATTTCTAATATACACAGATATTAATTAGGTTATTTTCTCTTTTGTTTTTTTTAAGGGATATTATGTTCATAAAGCATGTACCTATAGCAGCAAATTTATAAACAATATTTGAATTTAACCACGTGCTATTAGATTTCTTGGCAATCTACAGATTAAACTTTAAAATAACTTCTAAAAATATCTACTACTCACTAGATAGCTATTTTTGGAAACCTAATGAATTGGTAACTATTCAGTCTTAAAAACGTGATCCTTACCTTGATACTTAACTGAATGGTTGTAAATCTAAAGAAAAAATTCACCAAACATCCAAAACACAAAATGTTGTGTTTGTTACATAATTAAAAAGTATTTTTATTCATATTTTATTACATACGCTTGTGATATCTTGTTAAAAATGGATGTTAAAATTAGCAGCACATTGATTAGAAATCATTTTTCTAATCAAAATTGCATTAAGTTGCATAAAATTTAGATGTTGTAACCAATTCTCTTTTCGAAATAAATGACAGAAAACCAAAAAATGATTTTACGGTGAAACATATTTTCAAATATTCTCTGCACATGTAATTAATTCCATATCAACCCTGTGAAAATTATCCTTTTAACAAATGAAAATTAAATCTTGTAATTGGAAAATAGTCCAATAACATTTTTATCAACAAAATATCATCCAAATTCCTAACTATATGCAATAAAATAAAGATAAATAAATTCAATCTCCTATTCCAGACTCAAACCAAATCTAGTTGTTTAATAAATATAGTAAAAGTTAATTTCGACTTTTTACAGTTATCTATCTGTCAATGTACTCTCAGTAATATTACTTGAGCAACTAATTATTTATGACATAGATATGTTTAACATACTGCAAATGTGTCTACAAATATCTCCTGAGACCTTTTTTTGTAATCAACCAACATTATTTTAAACTGCTTTTTTTGTATTTTAAATCACGTTTAATAATAATATTATGTTCCTTCTATCATGTCAATGTTGTGTGCTTAATCGATGTGCTATTGCAAACTGCTTTCTTTACATACTAAACAAGTGCATGGCAATAAATAAATCGACTTCTTGTAGATAAACATCTACCCGTATATGGTATTGCTTCATTAATAAACAACCTATTTGTCTTCTAAAAATTGTTATAAATCCTATGATCATATTCAAGTGGCTGCCTGTTAAACAAAATCGACCCTGAATGCAAAAGAAAATATTAGATCTTTCTCTTTGTATTATATAAACAAAACATAAGGTTCTTTTAAGTTATTTTTATATTATTACGTTGATTGAATATATTTGTTATCAGTTTACTTTTACATAAATAATATTATGCATAATATGCAAATATCTAATTCATGCTGTTTATTTTATGATTCCAAATTTCAGCATTATTTTATTATTACCTTCACATAACTTCACATCCGTCATACTCTATGGGTACACATTAACACTATGCATAGGTACTTACATTAAAAGTGTTCATAAATTTTATGTATTATGAATATCCACATTACTAATTCAAATAAATAATATTGTATCTATCTGTCAATAGCTATTAAATGTGTAGATTTTTTCAAACCATACATGTCTTTTCGATATTGTAGATAACATTGTTTGTCCTGTTCAATTTCAATAGTTAAGATTATATAAACAAAGCAAAACGTCAAAAGCTGTGATATAAGCATGTTAAATGATGAAAACTAAATCATCGCAATATACATTACAATTCTTTGTGACCTCCTTACTATGTGGTCATTCTTTCCTCTTTATTATGCAGATCTAATCTGAATGGTAGATGCATAAACCTTACCAACAACAAAATGGATTTCACTTTTAAACTTTCTAGACTTCATTCATTTCTTTACAATGTTTCGGTACATATATATTTAATACACGAATATATTCCTTTCACTTTTCATTGTCTTGCTTTGAATGTCACCTATTAAATCAAATTACCTGTATCGGTATGCATTCAACCTATACTTCACTTATGTATTAATCAGTGTTTGATTTTGACTTCTACCACAAACCAAATTGGAACTTGAACCACTTCTAACTAATATTATATAAGAAGTAATAATCTTACATACATATTACACACATTAATTCAGACTTAGACATTCAGAAACTATTAATGGACATGATAAATAAATGATGAAAACAGAATGATATTATTAACTCCTCTCAGTTTTTCTTTATAGTCCATTTCATAATTAATTTACCAGTTATGACGATCGTCAATGGTTTTACATTCATAAATAATTTAGAAATTTTGTATCATTATGTCAATTATTACCCTAATAATGAGAAAAAATAGCTACACATAAATTTATATTTGAAATTGATATCATTGTGTATTATGTCCAACTATCATTAGAAGTACACAACATTAAATTTAATATTTGTGTATCTACATATTTTTTTATTCACACTGTGTTTTCTTTTCTACACTAACTTAAACTTATAAAAAAATTATTACTTATCTACAACCTTTTCTAACCTATCCTCTAACTTATAAACTTATATTATATAGTATTATTATTACCTTTCTAGCATACTCACTCGGAATGTGTGTACTGTGAAATATGTAGTGAAAAGAATAGATTCAATGTTAAACAACCAGCATTCCTTGCTTTATCATTTAAAATATATAACGCTGTGTATAACCTAAAATATATCTTCTTCTATAAATACGCATCTTCGTTGTTGTGATGTTAAATTAAAATATAAAAAATAAAAAAAAAAATGTGTATATGTTATCAAGTTTATTGTTGTAGATTGCTAGAAATTGTCAATAAATAGTTACATAGAGTAAACGAGTGTACATGAGTTGCTATTATAAGATTTAATTTAATTGATTTTGTTTTCTTTTGAAATAATCAATCATTTGATATTGAGTTACTTATCAAGATCTTTACAAAATGCAAGATTTTTTTCTTATGTAAACTATTAAAGTAATTATTTTTCAAAGTCTTGTAGTATAATAATCAATTTTTTGGCAATTTTTTTTTTTATATAATGACAAAAACTATCATTTTAATATTATTGTAATGTTACATACTTATAATAAATTCAATGAATAAACTAATACTCTATTTTGCTTTAAAGCTTGCTATTGAGATTTATGCTTCATCAAAATGTATAAGTGTCGTTTTCTCTAATTATTTTTAAGTATATATCCCCTCATATAAAATCTATTGAATATGATGCATCTATAATGATAAAGTTTTTGAATATATTATATGTGTTTCTCGGTGTTGTGCTAGATGATTTGTGTTGCTGTTAATGCTAGCTTTAAACTGTTAGTGCATTCGATGTTTGAAGCCTTACATTTAAATTGCATAAAAAGGTCTTAGACTACAGTGTTTCACACTAATCATTGTTTGTTACATAAATGTTACATCATACCCTATTTCATCTTATCCTTAATTAACTTTGGAATGTAATGGAATTTGGGTGAAATCTAACTTAAACCATTTCGCGTGTGTTTATCAACTGATATGAGACTTTAATTTATTATAAAATAAAAGATATTATTGTAACTATTATTTTAATATTTTTCAGCAATATAAAGATAACACCATACGAAAAATTGTGAATTATGAGCCATTCTTACAATATGAAGTTTTCACGCTTTTTTCTCAATATTAATTGTTAGTAATATCCTTTTCATTAATATTATTATTGTAATCAAGGTTATTGGACTTAGGAGTGGTGATTGTAATATTATACTTACCTACTTCTTATAATATTACACATACTAAATGTGTATAAATCATTTAATAATCAACTAATGATATTGGACTACTCTTATTAGATTTAAGGTAGTTATTTTTAAATCTTATTCTGTCATGAACTACTTAAATCTACAGCAACATAGCCATTCAATAATTATTATGTATTCTTCAGTTGTGTAAGTGTTGCTTTTACGAATATGATTTTCAATGTTTTTTCGATGTGTGTTTATTTTTGTAAATAAATATAAAAAAAATCTTTTGTTATCAACGTGTGAAAAGTAATTTTTAATTAATCTGGACAAAAGTATGGGTATACTTTGCAAGACATTAATTACTTTTCACATCAACACGATAAAAATATTGTTATATTCATGTAAAAGAAAATTGTGGATTTAATATTGAAAAAAAAACTTTCAAATGAAAATGTTGAGGTTTATACAAGGTAAACTTAATAAAGTAGAGACATTATTCTTTTTGTAATAAATAAACAACAAATGTTATCCCATTGTTACTCGTAGGCTTAAAAATCTTCATTATTGTTTTCGATAATGTACATGTTTGTTTCTTCTGTTTATCATTTTGAATGCTGAAATAAATTCTTGCATTCTTATTCTATGATTAAAATAACATAGATGCTTTGTCATTCCATTGCTCTCTAATATTTAATTTCAATTGGTTATCTTCGTAGTGCATTCTCTGAAATTTATATTCATTTCATTTTATAACTGTTTCATATTTTTTGAAAACCAATATAATTTTGAAATAAACAACACACTTCTGCTTCAACTATTTCAAATTCAAATCTTTAAACTCTCCGTTGGTGAACACTTTTATAAAATATTTCTACATTTCTATTTCATGCTGTAATTTATCCAAACGATAAGTGATATTAAAAAAACATTTAAATATGTAAAAAAAAGCCTTATCAAATCAAATTAAGATTGATTATTAAATACCACTTCAAGAAGTGGCAACTAAAAAATACTTCAAGTGTTAATATTGTACTTGTTTCTTAATATTATGTTTCATTATTACAACAATCCTTCGAAATTAAAGCAATGGTATTTTTAATTCCTTTAATTTTGACGGTAAGTTTTCATATTGTAGTATTTTGTACCCAATATACATAAAATAAAGAGATGGATGTAACCCAATCCTTTAATATAGGCTGTTCATTTTTTTTTTAACCGTTTAATCATAATTACAAGGCAGGTGAAATATTCATATAATTCGGAATTAAATTGTGTTACAATAACAGACTTTTGGAAATATGAACAATGTTTTATTTTCATAATAATAATTATAAATGAAGCAGCTTTGAACGAGTTCAAATTTTAACGATTAAATTTGAGGGGTTTTAATATAAGCGTTGTAGGATAGAATCCTCAACACTCAAAATAAACAATGAACTTTTTTATTATACATGATACCTTACAATCGGTATTCTCTTGATAGTCAAGATTCATATCCAATTGACTGTAATGTTATTTTAAATGAATGACCCTAAAGTTTATCAGTTGACTTTTAAAAAGTTTTTTGTCGAACCAAGCATGCCTTTGAATTTTGTATAATTATAACAAAAATAAATAGAGACAACGACACCTGATGCATATTATTACTATGATTAATTTTGATTCACAGTGAAGTTTCACTAAGGTTTAATTACATTTAATAGCTAAACCTAATAATAATATAACATTAGATTTATTGAATTTCTATTGTAGCTATAACGTAAGGGAGATAACATGAGAAATTTGCTTATAAGCTTTATGCTATATTAGTGACACCTAGTGATATAAAAGTTAAATATAACAAAAGCATGAAACAAAAATTACATATGGACCAGAGTCCATGTTGATGTTGTATTGTTATAAAATTGAAGTTGGTAGTTCATTCACTTTGCAAATGTAAGTAATATATATTATGCGAATATTGTTGTTGAAACTGGTTTTAAATATTATCCTAATGAATGTCATATTCTGTTCTGTTTCATCTTCGGGAGTACAATGACAAAATAATGGTTTTATTTCAATGCTATTTATTTCAAGGTTTTTTCATTTTATAAAAAATATTATCAATAAAAAAGTATAAAATATTGCATGTGAGCATGCAATAGCTAAACTTAAGAATTATTTATCCTGGTTATATTTATATACTCGTAAAAAATATAATTTCATTGAAATGTAAAGTTTTTGAAATAAAACATGAGTACTTATAGATATTAGAAATTAGAGATTGCCATTTTTATATATTATTTGGATGATTTATAAAAATGGTAGATCTACGCGTTGTTAAATAATAATTAATGAATAAATAATATTGTACCACTTATAATAGTGTTTCCTTTATCCTCTGGCATAACTTTATTCAGATGACTCATAACCTCTACTATTACTAGAACTATGATAGTTTTATGCAAAAACTCAGTGGTATAGTACCGCAAAAACTCAGTGGTACTATGGTAAGTATTTAGGACTATTAATTTCATATTTCATAGATGAATTTATAGATTATGAACAAATGAATTCCGTATTATTATTTATTATTTTAACCTCCAAGGCTTCCCCAGAAGTCTTTAACTTTTTTAGGAAAATTTTGAAAGAATGATGTAACATTGTCAATCATAACATTCAAAGCACTTTCACTCCCGTTAGAAAGACCGACTTTATTTTTAACATCTTCCCAACTTAACTTGTCTGATTGGACACTTCTAAAATCATCACGCTGACATCGAACTTTTGATTCAGGAATCTCTTCTTCAGTTTTAGCAATTGGACTTAATTTTAAAATAGTATTATCGAGATTTTTTATCACTTTACACTGTTTTCCAGTTTTATCATCACAATCAAATTTCATTTCACCTTTATTTACTTTAATTGACTTTTTTTCATTAATTTCACCCACACCTTTTTCAAAAATATAATCATCATTTTTCACCATTGAATTCTTTTTATTTTCATTTGAAGAATCTTTATTCATTTCTTCTTTATAGTCAAAGTCACCGAAGCTAAATATATCATTGCTCATATCTTTATCAACTCCATTATCTATAGTGTATCTTTTCATTCGCAATGACTTTTTCTTATTATCAGAATGTTCTTTGACAATTTTGTTGTCAAATTTATTGAATCCTTTAAAATATGATTGTTTACTCATAAATTTTTTTAGTTTATCAAGGCATTGTCTCATGCTTTTCTTGAATTGAGATAAAGGTTTTCTCATTTTCTTGTCAATTAATAGTCTCTGCTTTCCACTTTTTATTTGTTTGTCTGTTTCTATAAAATCTTGTGTTACTTCTCTTTTAAACAACTTACGTTGTTTTAAATCTTTATTAAACAAATATTTCGTTTTCAATTCATAGTCTGCAATCCTTGCTTGTATTTTATTTCTCAACTGTTCAATTTTGAATTTATTCTTTGCCAATTGACTTTTCAAATTGAGATCATGTGTATCTAATGGTACTCTTACGAATTCTGAATTAAGTCCACTTTCACTTCTTACACTGTCTACAAGGTTTGGATCAATGTTCCTCATTAAGTTCTGAGCTCGTGATACTAAGCTATCTATATTATTGCTTGGTGGATAGGATTGTCTAGTTAAAGTTGGAAGTTTTGGCAAATGTGGATATAAATGTTTCAATTCTGATAATGACGGTAATTTACGGAAGGATGGGAATGCAAACTTTAATTTTTTGGAAGAACCTTCTAAAAGTTCTTCGGTTTCAGGCATATGTGGTTCAGATTCCTGATAATCTTCCTCGCCAATTATTGCTTCTTCTTCATCAATATCCCTTCTAACTCTCAAAATACTTTTTTTTAAATGTTTCAAATCATCACCATTTTTTTTATACTCTAAGTCACCAAATTTATTGGTGCCGGTTTTGTCACCTTGAGATGCTGGATTTCCACCTTCAGGTGTCAGTACTGCACTACTGATGTCCAAAAATTCTTTCTCAAGCTGCAACATTGAAGCAATTTGACCGAGAATTGAAAACAATTCTCTAAAGCCCTCCAGAGATCCAGTAGAATTACCAGTTTCAACAACAACAATTGTTAAATTTTTCCCATCACGTGGTGCCTTATCTTGTTGATGATTTTTTGGTAGTTCAGCTATTTCGCCATCAATATTTTTTTTCTTGAACACAATGGGTATTGCTTCAGGAATCTCAGATGTATTTATTGTCTTTTCATCGTATTCATCAATCATAATATTATCTGATAACTTTGACTTCACTGTGCTTTCTTCAACACTTTTTTCGTATGGAAGTTCTGCATTATATTTTTTTAAATCATCTTCTCGATTGATCCTATACTTGTCTTTAGAATCATTTCTTTCTTCTAATTGTTCCTCAAAAGTGACAATGTTTTCATTTTTGTGTTCTGCAGAGTTTTCTCCAACAAAAAGTTCATTCTCGATTGTTTGTTTGTCAACATTTTCCTTGATAAAACTTTTTAAATTTGTTTTTGAATTGATAGGTTTAATATAATCTTCTTTCTTATCGTCAACTTTAGAATCCACCTGTTCACCAAAATTAACTAACCTCTCTTCCAAATTATGAATATTGACAGATAATTTTTCTTTCAAACTATCAGTATTCAATTCTGTCTGGCTGGAATCATTAATGTAATGATCATCTAGTGATCTTCTGGTTCTATTAAAAGAACCTTTAGACACTTCTAGGATAACCTGGTGTAAAAGGTCAGCTGTATCTTCAGTCAGTAATTTCTTATGTTGCAGTTTATTTTTCATTATATTCAGATCTTCTGGTGTACCTACTGAGCACGATTTGACATTAGCTTTAGTGACAACCCAAAAACCAACTGATTTTGCTGGCATTGACACAGTCAATGTTTTGAAAGCTTTCACTTTCTTAATACTTGGCTGCAAATCCCCTTTATTTTCCACCACTTTACCATTGACAATGATTTTTCTAGAAGAAAAAGATATCTATATTTAGAAATATTGCTTAGATTAAAGAATTTTGTTAATTTTTTTTGCAAAAGATAGAAAACATATTTTTATATTGATATTATATATATATATATATATATAATACATATGCCATATCCATTCCTAAAGTGGAACATATAGATCTTAACAGTGTGAAGATGATCACTCGAAAGATGAAGTAAATGAATCTAAGTTTTGAAAAGACTTGTATTCAAAAAAAAATTTCACTAGAATTGATTGTCAGAAAATTGCTCAACCCGTTGAAGATTCAGTTCTGTATATTTGAATTTTTAAAAATCTAGTACTTAAGAATCGTGTCCACAGTCTCCAGATTTCGGAGTGCCCATGCTAACTTCTTGGTTATCAGGGAGACAAACATTAATACAAAACTTTAATGGCGCAGTCTAAAGTTTTTATAAAATAACAAAAGTTACATAGTTAGGTAAGTAATGCTTACCCTTCACTATCTTGATTCAAAAGATATTGCATAATTTCTCCATCATTCTCAGTCACTGGAATCTTAATAGAGATGGTAGACTTTTCCAATCCAGCATTGGTAGCAAACAATGTCACAGCTCCAGAAGAAATATTTTGTAAATTTGAACACTGAGCAAAAACTGATACATCTAGAGATGCCGTTTCTTCCAATACTTCTAGTACTTTGGATCCCACAAGTTTTTTATGGAGAATAGAAACATAGGAACTCTGTAAAAGACATGTAGAAACATTTACATCTGAAGTCAATATTAATTTATAAACATGGGAAGGCTCAATTTCATTATTTGAAATATTTTTCTGAAATTTTTTAGTACATATTAAAAAAAAGTTATACCGCCTAAGTTTAAAATTGGCCATGACAAGCAACCATGTAAAAAACTATAATTTTATAAATTTTGAATACTTCAAACAAAACTACGAAATACTTTGATTTCTTTCTTTTGAATTGAAACAATTATATTTTTTTTTACATTATATAGTAAAATATGGAAGTTCTCTACACGAAATTTTTTATTTAACACAACAAATGAAAATATAATATACAACACAGGAAACATTTAAACAACAAAATATTGAATCCCTTGATGGTTGCAATATGTATCCAATGACAAAACTGCAACAGTCATACTACAATACAATACATATTTTTAAATAAAAGTACTGTAATAAAATTCAATCCAAACGTTTACGTAAGGTTGTTCTTTCTTTTACGATAATTTGATTTATCTATTAAAAAAAATATTCCTTACCAGTGTTGGTTCATTTTTATCAAGATGAGTCAATTCTTTGAATACAACTGAGTATCCATCAAGAGCAGCTTCACCTAATTTGTTTAACCAATAAATTGCTTCTTCATCATCAGGAAGCATGCTGTCTCCGACTGCCATCCATAATTGAGTATTCTTTTCAGTAAATTTAGTTTCAATAGTTTTTCTTTCTTGCTCATCCAGTGTATTTAATGAGTCAACAGTTACATCGCTAAAATATAAAATAAAATAATAAAAAACTAGTTTTATCCTGTAGTATCGGTTTGAACATTCAATCCCATACAAACTCCAAGATTATCAATACTCACTATAATAGAAATTTATACATTGGATATCAAAACAACCCAAATAAAATCATTCCACAGCACATACTAAAATGGAGCATCCACATACAATGTTCAAAATAAAACAGTTAATAAAAAAAAATTGAATTTTTAAATTAAACTTGATATAATTAGTTATTGTAGAAAAATATTATTAATTGTGTATCAATTAGTATTCCCTTAAATTCTTTTGTAAATCTATATTCTATTATATTTCTCGCAAATAGTTTTTTATGTAACATCCTGGTATATTATTTTGTTGGCATTTTTATAATCGCTTCTTTACAATTAGCTACAACTTGCCTGACAATGTGCCAGCTCAGTTTATATTATTTTATTATATTGAATGTTTAATTCCTACCATTATTGAGAGTGGCAAATATTTTAATTTATCAGTAATTTTTTCACAATATCAAGATTTAATTTGAAATCATTTGGTGTCCTGCAGACTTATACCATACAATACACTTACAAAGAGATTTGATTCAAGTAATTTTGATTTAATGTTTCTTGTTAATTTCTTAAAGAACAGATAAAAATATGTGGCATAATTTAGATTACTTACGAATTCAACACTATTGCATCCAGAAAAATACTAGAATGCAATAAGAAATGATAAAGTTTAGCAGCTGGGTTCTCTCCCAGACATTTTGTTGCATCTCCACTTACAATTTTCCAATCACCATTTTTTCCAGAATTAAAAGCATCCATCAAAATTTTCAATGTTTTAAGATCATTCAGATATTTGTCAGCAGATTGGTTACCACATTCTATAAACAATGAAATATATTAAAACAAACATTTCAATATAAAATTTTACAAGACTATGTTTTCACTTCTACAAAGCCACAAAATAATTTTCGTACCATAGCCTAGCTGCCAGATAAATTCTCCCACTTTCATTTTGTCAACCATGGCTAACATCTTTATTGCCTCTTTTGGGTTCCAATTACGTCCAAATATTTTTTCTGCATTATTTAATGCGATGAATGGTGTAAAGTTACCAGATTTCACCCATTCCACTAATATCTTCCACTGTTTCAAATTGCTCAGAGAATTGTCGTTACTTTGAGGATCCTTGGAAATGGAATCAATTGGATTCTTCTTATCAATATTTGTTTTTAATCTTGTGGCTGATTTTTCCAATAACAACTCGTTAGTTGATGGACCAGCTATACGGATATAAGCTGGTGAAAATGACTTTGCCATATGCATGTAGTCATTCCTAAAATACAGAGATAAAATAAGATTAGTAGGAATCTAAATTACCATTTCCATTCTAATTGGATCACACAGCCCATATGTGGTTAAGCTTCGGGCTACAATCTAATCCTACATAGTCATCTACCAATCTTCCAATGAGGAAATCTATTTAGTTAGGCTCTTATCTCAGAGAAATAATACAAAATTAGCTCCAGAACCAGCAAAGGCTCTGGCCATACCTAACACTTAGAAAGCATTTTCACTATGCAATGGGTCCTCGACTTACGCGGTCTCTACTTACGAAAATTCTTAGTTATGCCGTTGAAAATTTAGGTTTAGGAAAAGGTTTACATAAAGGAAGTCCCACGCCTGAACATATTGGAACGAAATAGTACAGACATTGTGACGTGACATTTTAATGGATGTAATTACTTAATTAATATTTTTGACTTGACGGTGGAAGACATTTTAGAATTGATGTATGGATCTGGCAAAAAATACATGC
>JAGVSQ010000830.1:1778-33897 GCA_022683975.1 Rhyacophila evoluta
GAGGTAGGGTTAGGTTAGGTTAGGTTAGGTTAAGTTAGGTTAGGTTAGGTTAGGTTAAGCTAGGTTAGGTTTTCAGGGTGTTACAACCAATTGTCATGAAAAATAGTTTGTCCAAGACATGTTTTAA
This sequence comes from Rhyacophila evoluta, assembly GCA_022683975.1. Lineage (NCBI taxonomy): Eukaryota > Metazoa > Arthropoda > Insecta > Trichoptera > Rhyacophilidae > Rhyacophila > Rhyacophila evoluta. Next base: position 1,906 of record JAGVSQ010000830.1, read on the forward strand.
CATTTCGGAAATCTATACACTCCACTTTTGGAAGGAAGATCTTCATATTGTATAGTTTCATATGCTCCACTTTCGGAATGAAAATGGTTTCAATAAAATATTTGAATAAACAAATACGCTAATAGCTTAAATTATTTCCATCAGCCGTCAACAGTCAACATCATTATTTAATAAAAATCTTTTTATTACGTCTAATACACGGAAGTGCTAAATCTCTCTTTAGTATTTTTTTTCAATATTCTCTGAATCATTCCCCACTCTTATGTGTTCATGGATACATAAAGAATATTCAGGATACATTAATATATGTGTGTTAATCCGGAACGGATTTTAACAGTGGCACCCAAATAAATGCGGGATTATAATAATCTATTGGAGGCAATAACTGCAAAACTGAGTAAGCCGATACGACAATTATAATCAAAGTCTTATTTACGATAAACACATCATAAAGATTTTCGATCTTGGCAGTAGATCAGCAAACGCATCGTACAACGTTTTTAATTCAGACTGCACGGCAATCGTTCTTCCGAACTATAAAACGCCCAAATCAAAATATTTATAGAGCTATAATTTATTAGTCTACGAGAGTGATTTCACCAATTCAAATAATTATCTCTTTGGCAACACTGTATACTCTCAAAAAGTTCGCTGGAAATAATATATTTGATATAAAAATCATCATCACCTAATCCAAGTATTTCCATGTTTGCTTCTCAAACTCTTCTCAATTCATAGTGTTATTAAAAAATTACCCAGTCCGTTTCGTCGACTGCTACTCAAACTATGTGCTATCAATTTTAATTTAATTCTATAATTAGCATCTGGTTAAATATAATATATTCTTATAAATGACACATTTAATATTTTCTAATTATTTTGTGATAATATTCTTCCACTATAAAAATAAATTATTTATAAAAGCTTTATCCCATATATTCCAGAATATTTTTAAAATTCAAAGACGGAAGACTGGGTGCCAATAAATTGATTATTGTATTTCAACCGATTCTCGTAAAGAAAACGTAAAGTAGATTCACGTTATAGAAATATAATACCTTTCTAATGTCTTCCCGACAGCGTAGAGTTAGAGACGTGCGTGTCTCGCATCCCGGGAGTGCGGGCTCGATTCCTACATCTGCCGAATTTTTAAAAATCTTAAAATGCAGGACGCTTTTTGGGTTGAGATAATTACGATTCCCATGAAATATAATCTGCGGAAACATGTATGTCTTCATATTGCGGATATTGATATAGACAAGTTTCGGAGTGGACATCATCACCTGTGTACACAACACAACACAACAGAAAATTGATCTATTATAACAGTGTCGCTATAAAAAATATTTGTATTAATATTTAGATGTGTTTTATGTAATTTAATTACTTTACATTGTATGTGTAAATTGTTTGGTGAGGATTAGCCTTAGCCTTATTAGGATTAGGACAGCTAGCTGGTTGGATGGGAAATTTATTTCTATTGTTTTTCAATCTTTCAATTTCGAGTAATTGAATGGGATTGTAAGGTAGAGACTGGTCTAATGTCAGTAGACGGCGAAATATATTCAGCGTTTGTTTTCGTCGTCGAGCAATATGCACAGCTTGAGCTATTTCAGTGTAGCGAACTTTAGCACATCGTAGAGCTTTGAAAGTTTTCATACCAAATGATTTCTCGTTCCGTTCATTAAATCCAAATCTATTCATCTGACTTGCCGTGTTTTGGTTTGGTACATTGGTTGAATACATCACACGACACTTTATACTTTTACTTATTTCTATTATAGATTCCAACTTTTATTTGTAAGTCCAAATTGTATATTATATCAAAGCTCTCCTTGCAATTTCTTTTATCTGTGCTATATCAAAATTTATATATTAAATCGAATATTAAATAGTTTATATTTTAAATCGAATCTGATTTTCAGTAAAAATATTTTGTCATTTCACAAAGTTTTCATTTTAACAACATGTTGTCATACTGGATAGTAGACAATAATAGTCTAAACTAAAGCGTGGGTAAAAGATTCATGAAGCTCACGCAAACACAAAAAATTAAAAATAGCCATTAGCTGATTATTTTGGCACCACTTTAGGTTTTTCTAGATTTTTTGCAAAGTGATTTATTTCTTAGTTTATTATTAGGCGTTTTTATAATATCGACAAGGGTTAAGAGTATTTTGCAATACAATATTTGAATATTTTTAAATATTTACAAGCGACACACTTGATATTCGCAAAAGTAACCTCACATTTCTTACCGCTATTGCATTGCAAGCATTTGAAATTACTCATTGCGTACGTCATTTAAATATTATTTTATACACGCTATATATTAATAATAAGAATAGAGAATATTTGTAGATTTAATTTTGAGTATAATGTAGATCTATCTCATTATCTTTAAGCTAACGCTGCCCCACAGTATTTGTATCCAATTTCTCATTATTGATCCTGTTGATTGCATCCATCATCGACACAAAAGGACTCTAAAATCTTTATTTATCAGTTCTGGGACTTTTCTTATACTGCGGCTGTCTCTTTTACTTAAGCGGATTTTTTTACTCGAGCTTTGCAATATCTGGGACCCGGGCTTATTCTCGAATGTGTCCAATTCTAATACGCGCTCGAATTGAATTTTAGCTTTGGCATTTACGCAGCTTTTTTAAAGTGATTAACTATTGTAAGTTTTAATTATAATGACACCAGTATTAAAGTCCATTTCTCTCAATTACAGAAGTTCAGATATCCGTCCAATCTAATTCACACACTATTTTTAAATTTTGACAATATTATTTAGGAAAATATTTGTAATATCTTAGTGGAATGGTCAAACCAAAATCGGTAGATCTATCTCATTATTTATTTAATTCCACAATTAATCTTATATTAAAGTGGTCAATGATGCGATTTATGCGGTGGCTTAGCTTGGTGCTATGCTGAATTTTTAAAATTATTTTATTATAATGGTAATGGGACAACGTAATTTTCAAAATCCTCAAATTTTAAAATGACATAAACAATAAAAACTTAATAGATAATGTCAGCTTAGATTTTAAAAGACACAACTGAAAGTGTATTTTTTGTAAACAAACATTGTTCGTCATCTTGTTATTATTATTTAGCTGTAGAAAATTATTTTCTACCAGAGAAAAATTATTGCCAAGAATGCGGTTGATTTATGACAAGTCAAACTTACGTTCTAGCGAAAAGCTAGTTCGTTTTGAAGACTTTTTTAAATTTACTATTACACAATATTATAAATCATGATTCGACACTCTCTGTTAATTTTAGTCACCCACCGTGGACAGCACATACAATTATGGGATTCAAAATCCAGTAATAGTTTAAATTTCACATGGTCTTTTGCTATGTCTTTGGATTAAAGATAAAAATTAATTGATTTGCCATATAGTAAAAGATTTTACATCTACTTTATAATTATATTCACAATTATTACTCCATATTTCGGCCGATTTTATTACTATCGAGTACTTGTATTAGCCTGTAAAATAAAATGGTATGTATTAAATATACGGATTATACTTATATATAATACCAAATAAGCATGCTAAAATCTTGGCTTCAAGGGCCATTTCATCGACTGCCAATTTCTATGCCGTACCCGCTCCCTATGTGGAGCATATGATTTTCTGTCACCCGCCAGCTGCCTCACATCCTACCAGGTCATATCAGCACCCTTTAGTTCCGCTGAGTCCATCAGTTAAAAGTTTAGTGTGACAAAGGGTTGTACCGTCCACTCGCTTATCTTCGAATTCCTTACAAAGTCAATCCACTTCATACAAGCATCTGTTCTCAAAGCTCAATATACGGTTGTTCTGAGCTTTTGAGAGGTGCCAAGATTCGAAACTGTAAAGCAGTACCGGCCGAATGAATGCGTCAAACAACTTACACTTGGTGCGGACCAAGACTGCTAATACTTATCTAAAACCTATCATGACTCTGTATTATATTATAAATCAGATATTAGCATGTGGTTGTAATAACGGTACGACTGTGAAATATCCCAAACCATAGGATGTAGGTAGTCTTCGAGGTATTCTTCCTCGAATTTTGCAGTGTAAAAATTCGCACTGACGTGATTTTCAAAACAATGAAAACTTTTCAAAAGCTTAAACAATAAAAAACCATATTTTTTATAAAGTAAGTAAGCTAAACAAGGAGCGAGAAATTTCAATTTTGTGAAGGAAGTTAGTTACACTACGCGACATTGTTCCTTGTCTATCTATAATATTTATCTCAAACATTCATTGAACCAAAAGCTTCCTTGATATGCGTGATTTTTAACATACGTGAAAACCTTTGAACGATGTAATCACGTAAGATTCTCGCTGTAATAAAGACTCTTATATTAGTGTAATGATATACAGAGACAAATACTTACAATTTTTTTATTCGATCAAAGCACGATCAAATTGATGGTGCAGACCTTCAATCAGGCAGGACTAATAGGGGGTGGAGAAGAACTTTTTAACGAAAATAATTTCAATAATTGACTAGACAAAACATCTAAATAAGACAGTTTTTTCTCTATGGTTTTCCGATATTTATTATTCTTGTGAATTCCAATGTGAAAATATCTTTTGAGTAGTTATCGTGCCACGGTATGAGAGTGCTAATGTGTATTGTCTTATTGTCATAATATTTTAGCGCCCGTGGGATGGTTTCGTAATCTATTTTAAAATGAAGTTGTTATTTCGATGTATTTATATCAGCTATCTACATTTACGAACGTTTTACGCGCAGAATATCATAGGCTAACAATAGATATGGATCTTACTACAGCAATGAAATAATGTAACGAGAAATAATCTTTTAAATATTGTCTTCACTCTCTTTATTGTGAAGGATGAACTATCCTACATTATTTATATTTCTTTTTTTCTACGTTTTATAAAGATTTTAAAACTTAGAGTGGATTTCCATGACACATATATTTTTACATTTACTGATTACTGAAATACACTGGTATATTTATACGGCCCATAAAACTCAGCAGCACATCTTCTTAATTATATTGTTATTTTAAATTGGTCCATATTTGCGGATGACATTTTTAAAGGTATAAAGGATCCTAGCAAGTTGTCTTATTAAAAGCATCGTCAAATTTTTTTTTTTTTGAATTCTTGATCTCCAGTTACGCATGACATCATATCAATCATCAAATTACCTAAATGCACTTTTTTCTTAATACGTCTCGGGACCTCTTTATTTAGAACTATTATCGGCATTTAATTCCTCCTTCTACATTTAATTCCACATCCACAATACAGTTTCACAGACCTACAATTGTCATTTAAATCTGATACTAAGCCAATTCGATTACTTATCTCAGTATTATCCCGAGACAATTAGAGCTTTCGTAAGTTTCATAAAATACAGCTTTTATTGCTTTTACGTGCTAGGTTACTTTAATAACATTGTCAGTTTTTTTTTAAATATAATTCAAATTGGCGCGCCGGTCACGAGTATTTTATGACGTCACTGGTTTGCAAAAACTCCGCCGCTATCTATATTTATCTAAATCTTATTCACGTCATTGTAGTTTGTAATATGGGGAGTATTTTCAAACGTTTGCAATTTTTCGAAAGCGAAACTGAAATCGTACAAAAACAAATATTTAAGTAAAGTAAAGTTAAAATTCAAGTATAGTCAACCACATACGTTGTTTATATGAATATTGTTTTATAAATATACGAGCGAAAATTGTTTTAAATACACTTTCTTTCATAGAATAAGCGTCGTTGACCTGCTACAAGGCTTTGCTTATTCAGAAAACCTTAACATTCTCCATTTTATTGCACAGTTGTATATCAAAATACTGATGTTTTACTTTTTATTTCTAAGTCAACTCTTTCTTACAGCTATTGAAGATACAGCTTCCTTACAGTATACATATAAATCGATTTTAACCAGGAAGATGAGTACGAAATCTTTCTTTTAAATGCCAAACTTAGGATTGTAAAACTATTTAATATTCGGTAAATAGTTGGCAAATATATACTACGCCTAATTTTTATATCGCGTTTTTTCATATTAGAGTGAATTGATATTAATCATATTTATTTACATGACCAAAATAGTTGAGCTTTCTTCTGTTATTGAACGCAGTGTGTATTATTTTTCACGCGAATATGTTGTATTTATTCCGGATTTTACACCTCGATATTTTCAGTATTTAGTCTTTTGACTGTGTCCACTTTTACAATAATATACTCGATTTATATAAAAAATATACTAGAATGATCAATCTTTACATTTTGAAGATTGCAAATGTGGCACAATAAAAATTAAAACTTTTTTTAACTCACATTACCTGACTTATCTAGATATTTATTATATCAAAAAAATATAATATGTTACGTAACATTTTTAAAAGAGTTTAGTTGTTAAGTATGATAAAAAGCTACGACGGTTTTGTTTTTTTATGTAACCCGTAAAAATGCTACCTGTGTTTAGTTAATGGAACTCCATAACAGTTATATTAGAGGATTGATAATTATTTCATGATAAAACGTTTAAGGATTTATTTTAATAATGAAATATAGTCCTACCCTGGTATAAGTTCGTTGTTGTGTACGTTTAATGATGCTATTTAATATGAGTTTCATCCGACTGATTTTCATCAGAAATCCGAAATACAGGTGTATCCATTGTGTTGAAAACTTTTTTTACCTCTGGCAAGAAACCGGGAAGAATAACCCTGTGAGAAAATTAAAAGAGGGGAAATGAAAAACGGAAGCGGGGAATGGGCGGGAAGTGGGGTCTCTGTTAGTACTCCGCCAGTCGTCGCGACGCTCACCACGTCGCCGTCGGTCCCGTCGCATAAACGCGAGACGGTCAAACCGAATTAGAATCGTGTGCTAGTGAGAAATATACATTTGACATTTGTGACGTGATCGGTGTTTAGTGTTTCCAATTTTACACCAGAAAAATTTGCAGTGATGCCGCTTTTTTCCGATTTGTCTAGCTTAAGCTTATACTATGGAGGGAGTGCGGGAAGCGGAAGTTCTTACAGCAGCCCTTATCTTAGTTCGGGTGGTAATTACAGCACGCATTCGTCGCTTGGAGGATATTCCAGATCACCTTTAACATCTGGACTTGGTTACTCTGGAGCGCGCACTTCATATGTACCTGCCAGATCATATGCGCCACTTTTGACGACCATCAATGAAGGTTTGGGGGCAAGGCGTGCTGCCGCTAGTGCTATCATGACCAGGCTAAGTCCAAAAGTGCGTTCACATATCAGTCCTAAATATAAGTCAACAAAACCGATAACAATCAATACCGAAGATATAGATGTATCGCAAAATAAGTATAGCAGAGATAGATCAAGGACGGGTAAATCGCCTGTAGGAAGTTCCGGTGCGGGAGCCGCTTCGGGAGCGGAAGCGGTGACAACAAAGGATAATAGCTCTTCTCATGCAGAAGGCTCCACTATAGAACGAGGGCGCAGCACAATTCATAGAGGCCGGCCTGTTGTTAGGCTAAATACTCTACGTCGTAAAGATAGAGATTCTCCTCGTGGAAAGGTAGGCGTGGAAGAAAATTTAGATGAACTCCCAACTCCGTCACCACCCATCACTGACCCGGCAATGAAATCTAAATGGAGGGCTAATTTATCAGAAGATCTGTCGTTCAAAGAAAAAAAACAAGTTAAGAAAACTCCTGGAGAAAAACTCATGGAAAAGTTTTTGATACGAGACAGAACAGAAGAAGAAGCAGCTCTTATTCAAAAAGAATTCCGAGAAAAAAAGAGACAAGAAAACTTAAATCAGTACTCAAATGATAGCTCTGGCCTTGCTACGCCGACAGCAATCAAACGTCATCATTCCTCAAAAAGACTCAGCATAAGAAAAGTTCCTATTATCAACGATGTCATACCAATTGATACAGAAGACAGTGAAATAGTAGATAGTGAAATTCTACCAAATGTACAGAGGAACCCTTCAAAAAGAATGTCTCTAATATCAGTTCAACCTACAGATAAAGAAAAGTTCCGTATGAGAAGACTGTCTCAAGAGATGTTAGATGAACAAGCGTTGATATTTGATGCCATGATACGCGATGAGAACCTCAGTAATACTCGATTGGACCTTTCAAAGGTTGGTCTCGAATCTCGGACATGTGAAAATGCTGGTGAATTAAGTAAAATTGGTTCAAAAAGAAAGAAAAAATTGTCGTCTGATGACAGTTTTGATGACAGTATGAAAAATTATCCTAACTCAAAAACTAAATCAGATAACGCCATTAACAAGATGGGAGATCATATAGACAGAGAAAAATCGCCTAATTCTTTAGCCGGCAAATCATCGCAAAAACTGAGGAGATCATCTTCTAGTGGGTCTGTATCGTCGTTGGATTCAATTTCGGAAAATCCGACCCCGCAAATTATAAAACGTTTGACATCAATCGATGAATCAGCGACATCTGTTAAAAATGTCAACACTAAACCTAAACAAAAGCTTATTCCTAAAATATCGTCAACAGTAGAAGTAACAAACGTGGGAAAGATTCTCAAGGCTCGCGTTGACGATTTAGTCGTTGAAAAAATATCTATTCCTAAACCCAAACCTAAAGTGATAACAAATTTGCATTATGACGTAGTTCTTGAGGAAGTTGAAAATATTGAAACGAGTCCTACAAAATTCAATACTGAATCGACAGTGAATTACACTCAAACCTTACCCCAGAAAAGCAATAAAATTAATATAATTAATGAACAAAAGCCATTACCAGTAACAACAAAAACTGTAAATGAAATTAAAACACCACCTCCAGACAAAAAGAGTTTTTTGATAAAATCAAAACTACAAAATTGTGAAATGTCTTCAAACGGCCAAGAACAAAATCAAGAAGATGTCGGAAATTTTTGGGACAAAATAGGAAAACGCGAAACTGTGTATTATAAAGATCGAAAGAAGCGGCTTTTGGAAGAAGCTGAAACAAAAAAGAAATCAACTTTTTGGAATCCAGACGATGATCAAATTACAGAAGAATTCGTAATTGCACCTGTAGTGGTAGACAAGCGAGAAGAACTTCGGAAGAAAATTGAGCTTAAAAAGTCAGATATTGCGAAAAAAAATATGATCAATAGTAAATTAGAAAAGGGTAAAGAAATAATTAAGAAGTCATCTAATTTACTACTCAATGGAGAACCTGAAAAACATAAAATTGATGAATCAATGGTAAATAAATGTGACAAAATAAGTGGTGAAACTCTCGTAGTTTCAGAGCTTTCAATTATATCAAATGTATGTGATTCAAAGATGCCGTCTCAAACACCGACAAAAGCCAAAGAGGTCGGTATAAAAAGTATTCGAATTGAATTAGAAACGGTTTGTGTACCTCCTGTATTAGCAATACACGCAAAATCTCTTGAATTAGAAGCTCCTCAGAATGGTGTTTTAGTGTCTATTTTAAAAGAGATTGAAATTAATTCCAACACTATTTCGTGTTTAAATGAAACTTCTTCGTTGAGCGATTATACAGAAAACAAAAATAAAACACCAAATACTGTTGTGGACCCCGAGAAAATTAAACACAACGAAGATAAAAAAACGGTTGTGGTTGATAACTTGCCAAAAGTTGAAAAAACAGAAATTATATTAGAAATAAAAGCTGAAATTCCCACGGTCATAACTAAGCAGACTTTGTGCAAAAATGTATCGGCACAGAAAGAAGAAAGTACTGTGATTAAGCCTGGTGCTGATAAGTCAACTGATAAAGGAGCATCAAATTTGGGTAAAGCGCCTATAATAAATAATAAAGAAAATAAAACTGATAATGTAAAAGATGCGGATAAGACTTCCATGAATACAGATAAATCTGATAAAATTATCGGTAAAAATAAATCAAAACCTCTGATTGATACTGTCAAGCCTGAAGTAAAGAAACAAACTTCCACAGAGAACTCGGATCAAAAGATCTCCGTGGAAAAGAAATTAGAAAATATTGCAAATTTGAAATTGGACCTAAAAGAAAATACTCCGGAAATTACTCCTAAACCAAAAAATTCTGTACAAAAAATAATTCCTTTAAACAAAATTGCTGAAGTCAGTGAGAGTCAAACTTCTATTGACAGGTTGACTTCCAATGATGAAAACAACGTAGATTCTTTTACTACTATCACATCTGTACATGAAAACGAAAACCGCAATATAATGAAAGAACGTACGGAAGAGGATGGGCCGGTACCCATTATAACTTTACCAATGTCTGAAAAGACAAATTTTGCCTTCAAAACAGACGAAATTCCAAAAAGTGATAACTACAGTTCTGAGAAAGAGGAAAGTGAAAATATTATTGAAACAAAACCAGTTATTGTTGCCCCTGTTGCTCCAGTACCAAAAAAGCGAGTGGTGAAGGACGAGCCTGCCCTTAAACCACTGATTGCAACTCCAAGACCTCTGCAAAAACGTGTTCCTCAAAAAATAGTTGATTCCAGTTCTGATGAGAGCAGTGAAGAAGAATCTTCCAGTGAAGAAGAGGAAGAAACGGAATCTTCAGGATCAGAAGAAGGCGACGATGAGTTCTATGAATGCGAAGCAAAAAGTGCAAAGACTGGAAGTGGAAAAGATGTCAGAACATCTACCAGTTCTAATGATTCCGGGTTCGACTCTTCGGCACCTGCTTCCCCTGCAGGAATTGTATGCATCAAAAAAGGTAATACTTTCAATAAATTTATTTTTCAAGTAATAGAAAATCATCTTAATTTCTTCGCTTTGAAAGATTTTCACCAAGCAATAAATGGTATTTTATTAACTATAAACTAATTATCATATGTTTATGGCCAACTGTGATGGTATGGTATATTCTTAATACTGATTTATTATCACTCAATATAATATTCATATATTGCTTCTACTTCTACTGGCAATATGTAACTCGATTATATGTCAGTTATCATTTCTTGTGTATGGAAATCTTATCAAGTAATCGTAGATGTTTTTTAAATTCACTTTTTCATCATTTTATATGAAAATTAACAAAAATAAAAGTGTGTTTGTTCGTTGTATTTGTGTGGCTTAACCCGCATTCTTTTGTTCCAAACAGTTCTTGTAATAAATTTGAGTGTGCTTGGTAGTAGATGAAGATTGTTGGTATTGCTAATGTCGCAGTTTGCGCTTTGTCGGATCCATTGCCAGCGTGTGGGCGCGTTGACAGAGCGTCGAGCTCGTGTGACTGATTCGCTTTTCTTTCTGACTAACTTCTTACGCGTTTATAGACGGCCCTCATAAAAGTTTAAGGTGAGATCAGGTGCGCTGATTAAAGTGCCAAATTATGTCAATCCTCGTCACAATATCGAACGATCATCCTGAAAAATTATTACAATAAAATAATGCGCATATTTTAATTAAGCTAATAATTGTCTCTAATCTTAAAACGTGTAATCTCTTAGTTTTACATTTTAAAAATATATTATGATTTTAATAACTGAATTCGTTCACAATATTTATCAAATAAAAATCAATTAATTAAACATATATAATTTTCTTCGTAATGCTTATATATTCAAAAATAATTCGTTCTCAATTGAGGTTATAAACCTTGCTGTTTCATTACAAATTATATAAATTGGCGAGTAATAGAAGTTAATGGAGGTTATTCGAAGAGAAGGCCAACTTTACGTCTAATATCTAGCATAGAAGTAGGAAAAGAAGACTTATACATTCGAGATAATTTTCAAAGTGAACTTATTCCACTATGACAAAATATAATGGAGAAAATTTAAAAAAAGTATTTTTTCTTTTAAAATAACCATATATCATATTTTTTAATATTTATTTTTATTTTCAATATTTTTAAACTTGATTTTATCTTCTGGCTTAGATGTCATATGGTTCTTCTATACCTTTACATTTTGGGCTAGTGGAATAAGTTCAGTTTGGAAATATGCTCCTTATGTAATAGATAATGCTCGACGTTTCGCAAATGTACAGAGAAACATTTAAAAAATACGAACAATTAAATCTTGATAATGCGAAGACCGATATACTACGTTATTGTAGAAATTACCTTCACGCTATTTAGATCCATATTGATGGCTTAAAGTGCACAGTTGATAAGTCCACTATTAGCTGAAAATTACTTTAATTGTATTGTACCATCTTAAATTCACGTCCCGCATTAGTTTGAAAATTCCAATTTTTTTCAATATACAAAAAAAATATGCCAAAAAAATTTTACAATTTTACTTGGTTCTGACACACACACTGCAAAATTCATATAATTCTGTTTTTTTTTTTTTAATTCAGATCTATCAAAAGCATGTTTTTTGTAAGAAGTTGTACAAATAAATCCTTTTAAATGTTTTTTTAATATCAAAATAATTGCAAAAACAAATATCAAATTAATCAGTTTTTACTCTCTCCCGTAGAATTTTCGAAAATGGACTTACCAAATATGCACTTAAGCAATCGGTATGCTCTACTTAGAGACCGTACATGGTACAAAACATTTTTTTTAATCAAAATTAATTTATTTCGAAATTTCAAGACTTACAAGATAAATATTTTAATATTAATCACGTCCAATTATAAGCATCTCTTTCCGTGCATTCTTCATATCCAACTAGCATTAAAAATTATTTAATACAAATATGACATCGTTTTTGGGAAGAAGCAAGCTTTCATTTACTTAGTACTCTAATATGTGATTAAATCGTTTGTGGACAGACTGCGATGTGAACTGCCACAAAAAATGCGAAAAGCTGACAGCCAACCTGTGTGGGGTCAACCAAAAGCTCGTCGTGGAAGCGCTTGCATCCGTCAGAAGAGGTGAAAATTATATTTTATATTTATGAACACAAAAATATATATTTACACCGGCAACAATAACAAAAAAAACTATACATCATCAAAATACTACAATATAATAAAAAGTTACCTGAGCTAAAAATATTTTTAATATCATTTATTTTTGCCTCAAAAGTTGATGACCTAACAACAACGTGTGACCGTATTCTTAATCAATCAGATCGTCAATGTTTTAGAGGTATAATGAGTTATTAAGATTAAATTACTGAATTCTTTTATTGTTTATACATTATTATTAATGTAATTAATTCAGCGAATATGTATTGTAATATATAATTTCCTGATAAACTTCTAGAAAATTATGATGTCGCGAATATACAGTTAAAAAACTTTCAACTAAAAGATTTAGACGCTATAAACTTCCTAACATCAATTAATTATTTTATAATTATATAGATATTTCGGCATTGTGGAATAGTTTGCTAAATAGACCAACTGTTAAACGTTTAGGAGATGAAAAATAAACACCATTTAAAGCATGAAGTTATCTTAGCTATTTTTTTAAAGCCACATGAGTGTTGTATTATAGAAGAATAGAAATTCATTGTATAATATTTTATAAACTATCAAATCAATTGAAACACGTGTTGTCTTTTAAATCAGGTAACGTGGATATATGATAAACTAATTCTATATCCATGATTTGTCAAAATATTTCTATTTTTTAAAAAGCTTTCAAACTGCGTAATCAAGTTTTTACTAGAGCTTTTCAAAAGTTTAGTTATTTTTACATTAAAATTCAAAGTGGTTTTGAATAATGATGGTTTATCGACGGATATTTTTATTGCGCTGAAGTTTATCAACATATCAAAATAAATTGAATGTGTGCATTAGTGGTTCTCGGTGTTGGTCGATATGTTCCATGCGGTTTTGCCAGATCTACGCCTACTCCCTAGAAATCTTTAATACCGAACAATTCTTCCAAAATGTATAATGCCATTTATCTAATAATACACGTTTGTCTATTCAGAGCTTTTGCGTAATTATTATACAACATACAGAATAGAAAAGGAACTCTCAAATTCGTCGATGGGATAACTAATCAAGTATCCAATTGCATGTATTTCTAAATTATAAAAACTTACCTTATTTTACCTTTGAGTAATTAACTAGTAACTCGCAATTTATCAAGATAAGCCTTTTATATTTATAGGGATCGATATATTCTATAGATGTTAAAGCTATGATTTGTAAATAGATTATACATTTTTCTAATCGCATATTTCAATTTACATATTTGTCTTTCCATATACATATTTTCTATGTGTATAACGAGCAGCCTTCAGGCTGTAATGAATAAAGCTTGCTAATATAAAGGCTCTTCTATAAAATGAATAAGTATTTAATTATCAAGTTCGGTTCACTTATGTTTTACTTCGATCCAATACATGATAGATATAAATATATATACTGTTTGGTACCAGTATTAAATCTGATTGAATGCCAATCACATCATTTGAGAGTTGTAATATTATATACAGTATGTCGATTGATAGGGAAGCGCCTTGAAAGTTCATTCGGATACTTGGCTTTTATATACATTTTTTTAAATGAGACGCACAATCAAAAATAAATTACAATACACAGAAACTATTTTTTTAGAAATTAATTATTGCTAGTCACGTGACTTTTCGTATTTTTTCAGATCTAAAAAAAAAATAAACTTTCTCTGCTAGATTCTGATCCGTCTCTTTTCAGCATCGACGCATGGTCTAGTGTTGTACACGTGAGTGATAAAATAGTCTATGCTGGTTTACTCAATAATATTTCACGTTCATTACGCTACGTTTTATACGCCGACAAATAATATGGAGACATAGCGGCCGGTGGAAGGGAAAGCAAATAATTATAGCTCGTTACGTCGAAACTCTCCCGGCACACAAATTATTAGCGTGTCTTTCGAACCCACTAAAACATTTAAAAATCCCACGCATTGCCATTTCAAGGGCGATATTTGATGGATAGCTTGAAAACAAGTCAAACTTCCTGTATCATTTATAATTATAATTGAAAATTTGTTTTTATGTCTGAGAGCATACTTTTCATCAGTTTTATTCGTGTTTGTGTAACTCAATCAAAATTTTTTCAGTAAAACTTGAGACTATTTTTCTTGTAAACTTTCACGTTCGATTTAATTCTATCACAAATTCGTTTCGACGTCAAATTAATAGTATCAACAACATATTACAATCCATAGTATTGTCTATCTGTCGTGATGTATAATGAAATTAATAATCGTTATTTGCAAAGTAGAATCACACAATTACTAATACGCTTTTCATGATAGTTTTATAGAACATTAATTAAATATTTATATTAATCAATAAAAATTATTCATTGCCTATATTTTTGTAAAAAAAATATTAAAGATTTTCATGCGTGAGTTTGAATGAATTCAAAAAAATAAACGTTATATATATCGACTGTCAACGGACAGAGGGACATAACCCACATAGAAAAATACAAGAAGCACACAAAACGTTGTCAGTCAACATATTACATAGATACAGACTTAAAGTGTATAAAAATTAAAACTGGTTTATTTTTATAAGTTATTCAAGAAAAACCGACACGTTTTCTAGTGGCTCTTTTTCATAGACACAAATTTTACAGCACCTTCTCTTTTCAATCTTAAAAACCAAATTTAAATACTTTTTTAGTTTATTACTTAATTAATTACATTCTTTTAACATGGCGGTTATTAAGCTTTTTGCCCTGTAATTATCAAAATTAAGGCATTTTGAAAATATTGAAAGTTAAACCCTTTTGTTTTTCTTTATTCGATATTTAAAGTGTGTTTATTTATATATAGTATGCTTACTTTATTCGTTATATCAATTATTACGAACATAGTGACCAGCTTAATGGTGAAGAAGGTGCCAAATTCCTAACAGTGTTATTTGTAGCTCAGGTGAAACCCGTAAAGATTTTACTAAAGGAAAACGCATTTCCGAGAAGACGAAACGACTCGCGTGGCTAGTTAGTGGATGATAAATTCACCGTAACGGACATATTGTCAAATAAGCTTCCACGCAAGTTTATTATTCGACTAATGTTCAACAGTTACGATGTTAAAGCTCTGTATACTTCAGTAGAGCATAAAACAGGATTAAATTATTTAAATTTGAAACGTGCCTTGAAATCAAAAACCGTCAACTATTATACAAATTTTGTTTGTTATATTAAAATAGAGTTTTTTTGAGGTTGTGTTTTTTTTTTAAAAAAAGCGTACATTACAGTATTAAGATGATAAAGATCATTGAAAGATATTTATTAATTAAAAAAATAATATCACCTTGATGCTGCGGCGTAGCTAATAAGGGGGAGCTGGATTAAGTTGTTTCAGGCGCACGAATCAAAAGGGGCGGAAAATATTATTATAAGACGCAAGTAAAGTAAAGTTAGTGGGAGAGGTAAAAAAATTAATGAAAACATAAATTTCTGTAAAGTACCGTAAGAGGTTAAATAAAAGAGAAACTATAAGGGGCGCGACGATTTCGCTTGTTCCAGGGCGCTGAATTTGTAGCTACGCCTATGCTATTTATAATAATATAATAATAATCGGCTAAAAACTATGGTTATTATAATAAATGAGTTAAAAAATCTAGCTAATAATAATAAATTTTATCACCCAATATATCACGCTTATAACTTTCGTTTAATTGTCTAACTAAATAAAAAATAATAATATAAAAGAATGATATTATAAAAAACAAAATATACACATTTTGCTTTACCATAATAAATATGCTTTGTTATGAAAAGTAAATTACATATGAAATTGTTGAGCTTATTTAAAGTTTTTACTATCCAACCTTTCAATTCTTCTTCTTATACCATGTTCGCTTCCATAGTGGAGCATATGGATCTACACAGTATGAAGATATTCACTCTTAAAGTGGATTAAATGGATCTCCGCAATGTAGAAACGTCACCAGATTTTTCACCAACTGCTCAACTTAATGAGCATACAGTCTAGCATTTTTGAATTGTTAAAAAATCCAACAAACGTGGGAATCAAACCTGCATTTCTTGGATTGCTAGACTTTTGTAGGCTAGAACTTTTAATAGTACATTTACTTCTAGGCCAAAGGTACTTTATAAATTAATGTGTAGGAAGATAAAAATTAACTTTGCTGTATATTTGACCTATAGTCTGAAGCCCAGCGCGTGGAATCCACTTGCCGTGTATTTATTGTCTGCTCTCTGGAGCATTCTAAAACAATTTCCACAAATAGTTACGCAACGATTTACGAGCGAACAACTAAACGAAAGTAAACTTTTCATCTGTTGAGACCTGTTACCTTTTCAAAGCTACGTAAAATTTAATCACTTTTTCTTTACTGAAGAGCTTTTTCTGAAAAAAGCTTAAAATTTTAATCGTATACAAAACTGAGCATTAAAATACAAAACTCATTATTTTTTATTGTTTACATTCAAAATATTTAATACAATATCGTAATTATAGACAGCTTTATGAATTTATCGCGAATTTATAAAATCTGTTTTTCCTCACACGTTTCTTATTTTAGCTTAAAAAACAAATATCGCTTATTTGATTTGTAAATCTTAAACAAAATGTATGTCATTAACAAAATATACAACGCTTTATAAACATTTTTTTCAAATTTTTACGTCATTAAAGCAGTAATAAGTCTACTTCAAAATTAAGTGAAACAAATTAAAGACTTTTCAGTGCACTTGATTCAATGTCAGTATGATATTTCACGTTGCCAATCTTGATAAATAAATTGAGTTTTATGGTCGTATCAACAATCTACACCTTGATAGAATGATTAATTAAATAAAAATTAATTCATTCGCTGATTAACTTAGCTCATAAATTTTATTAAATTTAATATTCTTCCGAAATGTTAAAATTATATATTCATTTTGTTAAATTTGCAGAAGGATTGGATAACATATGAAACTAATATGCTTATATTTATTTTAAAGCTAAAAAAAATTAAACGGAAATTTTCCACATTGAAAAAACATCAAATAAATAAAATAACATGAAAATGTAACGTTAGGATAAAATCTCGATATCCCAATTGGATTTATTGGATTAGAACTATTAGAATTGCATAACTTTACATTTACCATTTGATACATACAGTATAAATTTTTACTGAATATTTGTTTTTTTTAATTCAAACCCATTCCAAATTTTGCACGTTCACTTCAGTTCAGTATTCGTGAATTAATTTCTGTCTTTGCATTATATTTGTGACGTATTTATATTCATTTCAGTAAATGATATCACAGTGTCTACAACTTGATACACGCTCTATCAAAAAGTTGTAAGCTGCAAATGCCGAACTAGCATCTAAATTTAGCTTTGATTTTTTTTAAAAAGAGTGACCTGTCAAATTTGCGACTAGGAAATGTAACTTCCATCACATCAATTTTACTGTCTTTTCTTAAATAATTTATTATATTAAAATCATGTTTGGTAAACAAAACACCAGTTTAAAATCTTCGTCCACTTTAAGGTTGTGTTTATAAAGTTTTTTGACTTTATCCCAAAATGATTAAAAAGACGTTTTTTTTACCTCCAGTAAAATTTGATCTGTGTAGGTTACGTCCTTTTTCTTCTAAGCTCAATATATATATCCGCATTTCAAGCGTTCAAATATTATAATGTTTTACATAAACTATGAACTGTGCAAAGGCTTAAAAATTGTATTACATGAATATCTACATATTTTATTAAATACTCTGCATACAATAATTTCCTGTTAAATACTGTTGGTAAATTGAACTCATTTTATTTCAATAATGTGTTGAGCCTTCCTATTGATTTCATAGCCCATAAATGTTTTCAAAATAATATTATTTGGCAGACATTTTCGATATTTTTTCGTTAAAATATAAATATACTCGCGGCACATGCTATTAGAATCGACCAATACTATCCCGGTTCAAGATCATAGCCAAAAGAAGTTACATGAACATGAAAAATGAATTAAAGATCTTGTCGGTAATTTATCGTCAGCACCTGCTCAGTCGATCGGATCTCTTCGGAGGCACAAACTTATTTCGGAAGCCGAACCTGCAGATATGAGTGTAACAAATAATACAACCGATGTGACGCCGGACCGCTATTGTTGATGAAGTACCGTCGTGTCGTCTTGAAATAGCCTCAGGTGGTCGGTCACATCGCCAGCGCCGTCTAATAACAGCGAACGCGATGATTTGTGATATTTTCTGGAGCATTTTCAATTCCACAATAATTCTGCGAATGTCACTCACTAACGCAAATCTACAACACGACACAAAAAATGTGTTTTACTCTGCAGTCATCCTTGAGCATAATAAGCCACTCTTTTCATTTCCTAGAATTATTTATATTAAAATTTCTCTGTTTTACACTTTGACTTTCAAAATGTTTCCGGGTACTTAAATACAACTAACACGCTAACATATTTTACATCTTTCGAAAGTGTAATAAATTATATATGTTGTCAACAAAGCATAAATTTCAAATTAATAAAGGTAAAAGGAATTGAAAGATTAAAATAATAAAAATGGCAGTCAACATACATTTTAAATAGACGATTAGCAAGGCTATTTATTTTTTTCACAATAACAAATCAACTATAAATAATTAGAGATACTTACTATACTCTTACAGAACAGACAAAATCTTTTACAAGATTATTTACAGTGTCAATAAATCAGATTATTTTATCAAATACTCCAGAAAATTTATAGGCCTACTTTGGCTTATACAATTTTTATGTGATATATGAAGCAATTTTGTATATCTGAAAATAAAAGATTTTTGATTTCATTCGGTAATAAAAAAACCAGTCAGGGCGAATTCCATTGCTTTTAATATGTTTGCGGGGTCATACGGCGAGCGTGATGATCTCTTCACATAAATTGCTTGACCAAATAGGTCTCCATTTTTTCAATAAGCTTTTTTTATCATATATTTCTCTTAACTTCAGCACACTTGAGTGCGTGGTAACCTAAGTCTTGGGTAGTTTATATTTACTCCCTGGTCTTTCCCGTCGAATAAAGTAGATTTCTTTTAGAAGTAGAAGTACGTGATACACCTGATTAAGACCAAGTGTAAGAACGGGGCGGGTGGATGGTGGGCACATTAAGTAGTCAAACTGTTGTATGTGTTTAGCAGTTTATTGATTAAAGTATACTTATATAAGTAGCCATTCGTTTTAATTGTGGGATTGTTGTATGGTTCTTATAATTTAAAATTGATGATAAATTTTTCATGTGTGAAAGAAAAATAAATAGTGGATGCATGGAAAATGAAGTTATCGTCCTCGTTGGAATTTTCGTTATGTGTCGCAATATATGTGAAAGTTTTCAATAGATGCTGCAGATCTGCGACGATTTCACAACATAATAAAGAGGCGGGACGGCGACCAGACCGACTGGATTCGAAGAATCTATTCTAGAGTATGAAATGATTGCGTTTGGTTAATTTCAAATAGATTCCCAAGAAAAGTTCAAAGGAGTTATTATTAAAACGGCAGGAAGATGCGTTGCCAACTAATTCTTGTAACGATAAAGGTAACCAACCGTCATTTCTCGACCCAGAGGTAGGATTTTATCAATTTACATCAACGTCTTCTTTGTTTTAATTACAAATTAACATAACAACCGTAGCTGAATTTTCTTGGAATAAAATAATAGTGCAAGTCACCTTAAGCAAATAAAAACAGTCTATTTCAATAATACCGACAGACCTAGGGGTCTTATATCAATAATATATTTTTAAATTGTACATTGTTATATTATTAAATGCTTTACATAAACAAAATTTTACAATTTTGATAATCTAATGACTATTCGGCAGCATATATTTCAACAAAGTCCAAACAATTAAAGCGTTCAAACACTTTGTTCACACGAAATAATCCGACGTGAAAATGAAAATACTTATTTATATAATATATACTCACATACGAAATGAAAATATAGCTGAAAACTCTGTTTTAAAATCGGTTGGATGCATTTAATTTAACAGCCCGGAAACAGTTGTTTGTTTATATTTTCAGATAATTGAAATTTCTTGCAAAATTTAATGGAAATTTTCAAATTAAAAAAAATACCCTTATAAATAAACTATGACATTAAAAAAAAATAATAATGTCGTGATTATAATGGCTACGTGATTTATCTGATCAAATTAGTATTGTTATAGCTAATTACAAAATAAAGAGAACTTTTCAGAGAGACTTATCATAATAAAATGGCTATAAATTGTTTTTACAATTGAGTAATGGATTAAAAATATCACCAATCTCATTCGAAGACAAAGCAAATCTAGATCGACAGTGGCTATTTTAACAAATTTATTTTGAAATGAAAATTTTTAGGTGGTCATTCACTCAACACCTTACGCCTACTAAGATCCAATACACGTGAAAAACCTGCGTTTGAAGTATAACCCATTCAGCGAAATTTAAATTCGAGATACACCTATCAGAAGTTTATCACACCAACCTCTGCTCGATAATTATTGATCATTTAATGACATATTTATGCTTATATAAATATAATCTCTAAACCAAATATAATATATATAGATTATAGTAGTAGTATATATACATTCTTTTATTTAGTTGGTATTAGTAAAGTAGTAAGATAAAGTTTTTAGCATTTACAATTTTTGAAACAAGTCTATCAATACATGATATTAATATATTATATTGAATTGAAACGTAATATTGAATCCGACCTCTGCTATAAATATTTTCGTTTCAAACTTAACATAGAGAACAGGCGCTTATCATCATGTGCATACAAATTGCATTTGCCTGGTATACAAAACGACTTAAAATAGACAATCGTTTGTTTTAATGTTATCAAAGGTTAATATATTTTTAGCAAAATCAAACTAGTGAAGTTGTTATTTTCTATGATAAATTTTCATCTTACAATATTATTTATATATCAATCGATACAAATGAATTTTTATTTTATGCAACAGAGCTTATGAAAAGAAAACTATTACATTAAACAAACATCAAACGAATTATTAGACAAATCACTTAATACATACACGCAATTCATTTCAATTAACAGGTATTTAAATGTGAACTGACGGCAATTTTGTTCATTGTAAGACAGGTTTATACAGTATAAAATAAGATCACCAGAAAAATAATTAAAAACACATAAAAAGTTTGGGAATCACGATATTACTTCCAATCGGCAGATATCTGCACTCTTCCAATAGCATTAGGTAGCCGAAAGCCGAAGAGACATTAATAAAGATTTGACGCAAATATTACGTTTCGTTATATCGAAATTACTACTTCATTGAATCAAGATTTTGTTTTCTTCATATTGTGACAGCAAAAAAATATACGCTACACTGAAAACTTCGGTATTTGTTATAAAAAGATTTGACCTGTAAGTATATAGATGACTTATATTAAATTCATTCCAAGTGTTCTTAATAATTATTAGGGATATGAATTGTCAGATATATTTTCTGCAGTCTTCAAAACGTGAGTATCTTCTTGCCATTTGTGATATGTCCAAAACACTGAATACTGTTTCAGTTACATACTAATTTATTATATTTTCATCTAGCGAAATATATTAATTAAACATTTTCTTCTTCGAGTTTCTTGAGCACGAATCATTCATCAATATAAAACAGCACGACACGGATGCATACTTTTGTGTTATATTATGTACTCCACAAAATATAATATATTATACTTTTTCATTACGACCATATGTATTATTTATACTTTTATTATCTAAAAATAAAACATTATCTAGTATTATTTAATCATAAAGACGATAAAATACAGTATTACTGTCATATTTAATGCATTTTGCGTAATTATACACAGTTATATCTCAAAACACTCTTTTTAAATACAAGACTGGATATCCAATAAGTTGAACGATCAATGTCTATATATTTTATATACAAAGCGGGCAAAGTAAAAAATATATGCAGGAGCTTTACATGGAATAATTTAAAAACAATCACAAGCTTTTTTCAAGTTCATATTATATGCAATTATTAAAGTGTATAAATACTTACTCTTTCACATTTATTTTTTAAATATAACATAAGCTCAATATTTTAATGATATTTTGTGACATTTAATGAGTCTTTGATTCGGTCTGATTCATTACAAAGAATACGTTGAAAATTCGTATAATAACTCATTTTTAAACATTATGTTCACTTGCTCATTGTGAATTTTATTAATATATTTTATTTTTTTAACTAGAATGCATGTATTTTTACGACAAGTGTTTTTATACACACATTATCCGACAATTTTTTTTTTGGGAAAATAATTAATAGAAATAATAATCTACCGCTTATACTTGAAACGACTTATTATTCAATAAGTATATAAAAAAATAATAATCTGTCAAGTCGTCTTCACATTGCGGAGATCCATATACTCCTCTTTCGGAGTGGATATCTTCACAATGTGTAGATCTATATGCTCCAAGTTGGGAGCGAACATGGTATAAAAAAAATAAAATATAAATAATTAATTAATTTGCAGATTTTTTTTACTAAAAAAATATATTAGAATCAGACAATGTCAGTTTAAGCATAAATTCAATCAGACCGACCAGCCTTATCTATCTCTGGATAAGTTGGTGGAGAGACAAACTTTTACCCTGAAGTATTTGATTACTCTAATGAAGTCCAAGAGAATTGCAATATTGTATCAACAAATTATCGATGTCCAAATAGAACTTGAATTAATTTAATTATTTAAATAATGAGGCATATTATAATTAAGTGAATAACGGTGAATAAATCAATTGTATGTTGCGGGGAACAGGGGGCGGAGAGAGTCGTGAAGGGGGATCGGCGGCGGGGCTGGCGGCAGGGGGGGACTCGCCCTCCTCTGATGCAATTCTCGGTAAGACAATAAAAAAAAACCTTAAAAATTTTCTTATTGTAATCGACTTCACTATAAACTTTTGGAGAGCCACAGGTAAGTTAAATCAAGTGTGTTGTAATTTAATTTAATCACGCTGGTTTGCTGTAAAAAATCTTTGCACCGCACTCATAAATTGGCATTTTTTTCTCGAAAACTTTTAATATTATCTTGTAAATATATAGTCAAAATTGAAATATTCAGGATTGAAAAAAAAATTAATACAAACGTTAAGCGTAAATGCTTCAATTAACGACGGACGATTCCACATAATATGACATAGTGGCATATGCTTATAGAAATATAACCATATAAATAAATACATGCACAGTTATGGTCAGAGTGCAAATAGTTCTTTTGAATTATGTGTAATTTATACATCTTTGTAAATATGCTTCAAGTAGTTTTTAAATTAAAACTTTTGAATAGATTAATGTAAAATATTTGGCTATTTGTAACAATAACTTAAATATGTTTACGCTTTGGTTCAATCATTGTAAATATCTCATTTCACCGTAAATTTTTTGACTTTTGGTTTGTTTTCATAGTGATAGTATTGTATAAAAAGTCATAATCACGTTTAAATATATTCTGAAACAAATTTAAACAAGCAATTCAATTTACTTTCCTGAATTGTTGCTTAGATGTGGGCATTTAAATTTCACAAGTTATATGTTCAGTTTGATCTTTCTATTTATGTAAATTTTAATATATGAATCGATTTTAATCTTCGTTTCAGATTAACAAACATTAAGAAGCTATTTTAAGCAGTTTATTTGACTTGTATAAACTTGTGTTATGTTGTGGTCAAGTCATTTGTATTAAAAAATACTTTCAGTAATCACCAAGCTTTCAAACAAAGCTATTGCCCGTGAAAAATAAAGTAATTTAGATGATAAATAGTGATATTTGCGTATCTGGCGAAATACCAGTTCCAAATAATTTATATTTGACGATATTTTTTTAAGAAATGGAATTTGTAAACACCGTCATACTATTTAAACCAGTATTATATCGAAATTATCCCAGCCATCAACGATCAACTATTTAAATAAATAAGGAAAATATATTAACAATCTTCTTTACATCCTCTGGTTAAAGTTTAGACAACAGTGGCTTAAGTATATGCAAAAGTTTTATAATTAGTAATATTTTATAAGTTTCTTATAATACTGTCATTTTTTGGTGAATTTCAGAGTCGTCGACAGCATACAGTGCATTCCAGAGATCAGGTCGCGTCACCCCACCAGCGACAACCATCCCAAGGTTCCGCAAATACGCTGTGGAAGACTTTTACTTCCTCAAAGTTCTTGGGAAAGGAAGCTTTGGCAAGGTAAAAAAATGAATACTATTATTACTGATCGATTGTTCGTTCAACTATCATTACATAATCTGAATAGTATCAAAATTAGAAATTTAAAAAAATAACGAGAATATTACACACATCTATGTTCTGCATACAAACGCATTTAATAATTGAAAAAATACTCTGACAACGACTAAAGCTCAATCAGGAGTTAATGAAATCTTATCCAAGAGATTGTAATACTTTTTGAAAAACAACATAATGTTGAAATACTAAACGAGTTAAATGAAAATGCAGCAATTCATCGGAATGCTTTCGAGCTTTAATCCTATTTATATTTTTATTCGAATTATTATATCATGTGAATTTACAAGTATTTATGTTGTGATATATAGTAATAGCATTCTTGTTTATTCGAATACAATCAAAGTTTTTCTTCAATGAATAATAAATAAACAATTCTCTTCGTTATAGCGCACGAATTATATTAGCACACGAAAAAATTCGTGCGGTGCACCTTTGCCATTTGAAATCGAAAAGCTCTTAAAAATAAATTTGCTAAAATAAACAACAACGAAAAAGTGTCATCCTCCGACTCGCTCTCTTGATAAAGTTCCAAAAATACGGGTGTTGTGTTATGCGACAGAATTAATACGATTTCGTTAAGACGAAAAAATTTGCGGAAATAAATAAATTTAAATAAACTGCTGAATTATGATATTCTTCATTCGTGAGGTTTCCGTAGTGGAAAGTTGTGAGCCGTGGGCGAATTGGTAGTGAATACGTCATTTTTCACAAAAGATACATGACATAACAATATTACTTCACTCTATATATACAACTTTAAAATTAAAACGGCCCGACCAACTGTCTGGAAACGTATTTTTTATCGTGCTGATTTCAGGCTCGTGTTGCTATTAAAAAAATATTTTGTCATCCGTCTAAATTTATATTCCCCGTGTTTTATTTTTTATCGCGACTTTTTTCAACTACAAAATGTGATCGATGTGACTTTGTTTATTTATAAATGCAGTTCACATCTGATTTTTTTAGTGTTACTTCAATCGAGTTGTATATTAACCGTTATTAAAGGAGAAATATATCACTGTTTGTGCGCTTCAAACAATTTTATTGGCAGCATTGTGCAAGAAATAAATATTTTTATTACTTAAAAGTGGGACGTCGCATAGTTTTATTTACACCAGTCATACTTAAGAAACGTTTTGAAATTATTGTCACGGGTTTTTATTCCGTGAGCTCATAAAAAAATCACACGTTTTTCACGAAGTGACGAAATGAAACTCATTACGTGAGCGTGACTTAATGCATCCATTAATAATATAAAACTTAAATGAGGCCACAGAGGAATCTAGTTGTCAATGCAAAGATAAAAAATATGAAAAAAAAGCTTGCTAGCGGATAATTCTTGATAAGAATGTAGAAAGAAATAATAGGGGCCTATATTTAAAAATCGATTAATGAAACACTAGTAAAGTATTGTATAATTTTTATGGTTTAATACTGAAACTGAAGAGAGAAAAAACAATAGACGGAGGTAATAAATTTTCTACGACTCCAAACCACACAACATTAACGTATTTATTTTTTCCTTTTTCACGCTCAAGATGACTTTAGGAAACTCTTGATATTATGGTAAATTATCTGGTATATTATGGTAGTCAATTTAAAAGGTTTGATTGAATTTTTTAATACAATAATATGAAAGCTTTTAGGTATATTTGTGATTTATTTTACATTGATATATTTCATTTAAAATCACAAATATCTGATTTCAATTCAAGACATTAGTTGCATTAGTACACTTTTATATCGGTAGTAAAATCTTCGTTCTTAATCAATCGCATTTTTTGCAGGTTTTGTTAGCTGAACTGAAGAACACAGAGTACTACTATGCAATCAAGTGCTTGAAGAAAGATGTAGTGTTGGAGGACGATGATGTGGAGTGCACGCTCATCGAAAGGAAAGTTCTTGCATTGGGCACAAAGCACCCTTACCTTTGTCACTTGTTCTGCACTTTCCAAACTGACGTGAGTAACCACTTTTTATATATTTTTGGATTTCTAATCACAATAGTTTTATTTACTTTTTTTATATATATACATCTTATTTCCCACTTTGTCATCAACTCAATCAATGAACTTTAATCAATAACATACAATTTATAGTTTTAAATTTTAGTATATTGTGATCAAAATTTTCATATTATATGAGCTTTTTATTATGTATAATTTATCTAAGAGATACAAAATATTACAAATTAAATTAATAAACTCGATAATAGACTCGAATACCATATACCATGCTCACTCTACATATGTTGAACATATGAATGTGTGAAGATATCCATTCCAAATGTAGATCATATGGATACCCGCCATGTGAAGACGACTTGATAGATTAGTTTTCACGAAAATCACCCAACCCAATGGGCATCCAGTCCTGTATTTTTAGATTTAAAAAATCCGACAGATACCGAACCCGAATTACCCGAATTACCCGAATTACTAGGCGCGCACGCTACCAACTACGCTACCGGGAAGACTCGAATAGTCAATTAAATAATTTACATTAAAAAAATTGATGAAATATTTAAAAAAGATATGGAAAGTTGTTAGGTGATTGCAGTCATTTATAAGTTACTTGTAGATTTAACTGGAAAATAATACTGGAACAGTGCACAACAACGTAAGTTTTCAGAACTAATAAACAAACTTGCCATTGAAAGCATGTCATTTGAAAATCCAACTATACTATAATAACACATTTGAGAAACTGAACACAGCCAAAACGTTACCTTGCCACAAACTAAAAACACATATTATTTTTTAGTCTCATCTTTTCTTCGTAATGGAGTATCTTAACGGCGGAGACTTGATGTTCCACATACAGCAAACCGGTCGTTTTGCTGAAGAAAGAGGAAGATTTTACGCAGCCGAAATTGTTTCTGGACTCAAATTTCTTCATAAAAAGGGAATCGTCTACAGGTAGGTTGCACTAAATTCAACTCAAAAAATGAATTCTACTTATACTTACGACATAAATATTACCGCTCACTTTCTTAAGTTTAAATTTCTTTCTGATTCATTGGAAAATATACTTTCCTTTAGCTTAGTCATGAGCATTTAGATCCAGTAATGAGTACAAAATAGTAAACAAAAGATAATAATTGTTATCTATTAGCTGAGACACCCGGCGTTGCCCAGGAACACGTAATATTACAAATGTGACGAAATCGAGGTGGTCTTTGGGAGGGGGAAGACTTTAAATTTTCGAGGGGAAAGCAACCCATGCCCTCTCCTGGATGAGATGAGTATTCCTGGAAAGATTGGCTTCATTTACGCGTACTCTATCCAAATGCATAGCGAACAAATAAACAGACAAATATGCAGCTTTATAAACATATAGATAAATATAATAATCTCACTTTAATACAGAAAATAAAAGTTTTTCGAATATCAGATCGACCCCAAGCCCCATTAGTTTATAGTGAGCGGCATCTTTAATGGAAGAATCACGGACATTAAAATGTATTGGTTATCTTTCAGGGATCTCAAATTGGACAACATACTTCTTGATTTTGAGGGTCACGTGAGAATAGCAGATTTTGGAATGTGCAAGTTACAAATTTATCTAGACAAGACTGCCGACACCTTCTGCGGTACACCGGACTATATGGCTCCTGAGGTATCATATTTTTTTACTTACGACGATTTTTATTTAACAACATTTATAGATTTAAAGGGAGCAAGTATACAATATTATGTTGTGGTATTTAAATTACGAGTAGCAATGTAAGTATGTTGTACAACGTTTGTCTTTCTTTGTCTTTCTTAATCTTTCACACGTCGGGTAAATTTGCTTAGTTTAGAATTATTTTATAAATAATGATACCAATAATTCGCCTTGTAATAAAAGTATCCAGGGCTGCTTCGTTCTTATATCCGAATTATGCACAGCACAAAGCCTATTTTTGAAATAAATTAGCCAGTATTTTCTTCTTACAATGATATTGTCATTAAGATTTTTTTATACTATGCTCGCTCCTAATGGGGGGCATATGGATCTACACAGATCAAAGTAGAGTATATAGATTTCCGCAAGACGTCTTGACAGATTATTTATGTTTATCAGACAATTGCTCAACTCAACGGGCCCTGCATTTTTGGATTTTTTAAGCCTGACAAATGGGAAATTTATCCCGTACTCCCCAGATTGCTAGGCGCGTACGCTACCAAATACGCTACCAAAAATAAAAATCTTTGAAAAGGGCTTAAACTTTAATAATGAGGAAGTTATAAAACAATCAAAATATGTGAACAGTTAGTTCAAAAAAAATGCACAAAAACGCCTTCAGCTCACGGCGCGGCACTGAAGGTACCGTCATGGTGGTTTATTCAAAAATTTACATCTTCTCATAAGTTATTATACAGTAATGGTTAGTGTTTCGGCTAATTATGATTTGTGTCCAATCATATGTACGCAGTAAAGGACAGTTGGTGTGAATTATTTATTGTCGAATAACGTCATAGGACATATGGCATTATTCCAACCAACTACGTTGCTTTGTGGCAGAACTTTATTTTATAATCGTAAATCATCTTCTTATTTATGATAGCCAGGGTCTAAATTATGACCGCGTCACTGGATACACATTTCATATTTAATATTAGACATTAATACATAACGTTAAAAATGTTTTTTTTTTATTTTTAGTTAGTCATACAACAGACGGTTTTATCATTAATCTAGTACGTGGCATATATTATATGAAGACAACAGTCTATCCGCATTGTCCAGCCCATTGCCATTTAATCATATGCGATGTTTATCATATACAGTACTCTCTAATAAATACACAACGAATTATTGTGTATAAATAAATATTTTAATCTTAAATTAATAATAAATTACTTTTAAAGTAAATCAATTTATAAAAAAAAACTAGTAAACGTCCTGGACATACAATTTATTACATACTTAAGTTTTAAAAAACATTAACATGTTGCACTCTATACATACTACAATATATTTATAGTCAGATTAATATATGTATTTTGCTGAGTTAAGGTTATTTAAAACAAATAAGTAATATTCCGAATTTTTAATAGTCTTATTTATTAGTATAATAATTTAATTATTTATTATTTAAAAATCGTAAGATATTTATATGAGTAATACAATTGGTAGACCATCACCATCGCTGAATATACGAGTGTATCTGTGTACAAGTTCAGTGAATTAGGTGTTCAGATCGTGTATTTATTTTAAATCGTTTTTTGCTTTTCGTTATTTTAAACGAATTTAGACAATTCCACATTATCGACGTCACATGACTTATCTTTTTTGTTTCTTCAG
This sequence comes from Rhyacophila evoluta, assembly GCA_022683975.1. Lineage (NCBI taxonomy): Eukaryota > Metazoa > Arthropoda > Insecta > Trichoptera > Rhyacophilidae > Rhyacophila > Rhyacophila evoluta. Next base: position 32,328 of record JAGVSQ010000830.1, read on the forward strand.
ATAATAAAAGGTCAAAAATACAACCAGACCGTAGACTGGTGGTCGTTCGGAGTACTGCTGTACGAGATGCTGATCGGACAGAGTCCTTTCAGCGGCTGCGACGAAGATGAACTGTTCTGGTCCATTTGCAACGAGCTGCCTAGCTACCCACGATTCCTCTCCGAACAAGCTTTAAGAATACTCAACATGGTTTGTAAATCAATATTTATCCTTATTCGCTTCTTTATGGTTCAAGTAATACTTTGAATTTATATCTTTGTGCCATAAGGACTGACAACTTTGATTTACGAGTATACTTTGACATTCAATCTATTCAGATTATGGGATATTGTATATCATTGATACTCTTAATAATATGTCTGCTTGAATGCTAATCAACGAAAATTAGAATTAAATTTAGCGTCAGAAAATGGATATGTTACATGCAATTATTCCTAAACCTGTATAATAATTTGCAGACCACTCCTTCACAGTGCAATGTATTTTATTTGGATCCAAATATAATTGGAATCATTATCTTCCTCAGTTGCTGGATAAGGATGCCAGTACACGACTGGGAGGCGTTGAGTGTACTTACGGAGACATCACCGAGCAGGACTTCTTCAGGCCGATCCACTGGGACAAATTGGAGCGAAGACAACTTGAACCACCTTTCCGGCCACAAGTGGTATGAGCAGTTAACTATTCTAGTTATTGTCATATATTATAGATGTCATGTAGAGATAATAAACTTGTGTTCGTTTGAATGCAAATTTTTTACGAAAGGGTTTGAAGAAATTACAGGTCTAGTAAATAAAACAGTAAAAATATCTGAGTGACGATACGCCTGCCGATACATTTTGTTTGTTCAAGGTGCAAAATTTTTTTATCTCAAATGATTTTTCTTTTCATGTTAACAGAAAAAATATATATGAAATTACATGGATTTTGTCGGGACTGCAGTATTATTTTATACTAACCAATTTTTCACATTAAGCTTTTTCATGTTAAGGGTTTTCCTCTGTATATATACAGATATGTGTACTATACATAATAATATCAACAAAAACTCGTATAAATGAGAAAGCCAAATATATTTAATAGATTAAAAGCGTAGAAATTGCTGGTATCTATGTCAAAACTGTTTATGTTCAACGACAATTCATGTTTCCCCTATCAGTTTTGTAGCCACAATTATTTGTTTTTAATATTTCAACTAAAAATATTCAATGTCTTCTTAATCTTGATAAAATACCACGTATGCAAGAAATGTATAATACAAAAAAAAACCTTTGAATATTTTTTTTTGGCAAAAACACGTTGAAAAGCGCGGTCTATTTCTTTTTTTCCACTATTAATTATAATGACTTCGTCATCATGTATTCTCGTATAATAATTTTAATGAATAGAAACAAGTGTACAATATTTTATTATATTTGAGAAAATGCTTTATCTGTAGATCTTAAAAAATGAGATAATATGTATGACACAACAATGCAAAGTGGTTCCATGACATTTGCTCACATGACATTTGCTCACACATTGAAGTGCTCACACTAACACAGAAATTAATATTAAGACATAGTTTAGG
>JAGVSQ010000831.1:0-33895 GCA_022683975.1 Rhyacophila evoluta
CTCTTTGGCTTCGTATACAAGGGGTAAAAAATACGACAACACCGAAGAAGTGAAAGCGGGTCTCTTGGAGTTCTTTGAATCCAGGCCAACAATTTTTTTCGAGAAAGAGATTTTAGATTTGAAAAATAGATGGAAAAAATTCATAGATTGTTGTGGAAATTATATTATAAAAAGATAATAATACATCATTTTAAAAAATAAGTTTGAACTTTACCATGGAAAACGACATTAATTCCGGGACGACCTAATAGTTTAAAACTGAGAAAAAAAAATTCTTAATTAAATAATCATATTAGGGGTACCGGACGAAAATGACGTATTTTTAATAAAATGGTTAGATCTATATAAAAATTAAATTGTTCTACTTCTTTTAAATAATATATTCTTTTTAGCAGGTGTCAGATGTTTCTATCTGTTTAATAAGTTCTGAATCTTTTCAGAATACAATTTGGCAAGTTTTGACGCGAAGTATTCTACGATGCCGATTTCCTCCTTCCATATTATGATATTCTTTATTCAACAAATAATGCTGCACCGACCTGGTTAAATGATAAACCGAAAGATCCAAGTCTGATAAAAATTGTTCCCATCCATACTCCTTTATTTTTTTCTCATTTCCGATTTATACAGTCGAGTTTTATAATGTTGCAGAAAAAATTGGCGGTGATTGACGATCCCTGACCTTATCGTTGTTATTTCTTCATTCAAACAGTCCAGGTGGATGCAATAAATCTTGTTCATTATTTTTTACCATACGGAAAGACTTCATATCAGATAATCTCTCTGGAATACACCATTCTCTTAAAAACCCTTTTAGCGCTAAACCCGGTCGATGAATCGATTTCGCCATCTACTACTTCAATAGCCATTGCCTTTTGCGTGTTTGGTTAGAGCACAATACCTACTTTTCGTCAACAGTCACAAGATGTAAAAACATTATTAAGTCTCTCTATATCTCTTATTAAGTCACGACACATACTCGCTCGCACAGCGTTAATTTCTTCAGTAATTGAGTACATACAGTATCCACAAGTCCTGTTTTATTGTTTTACATATTTTTTAAAGTGTACCTGTCCACTACTCTAAGAGTATTCGTACTTGTCTGCCATTTTCTGTATGACTTGCTTAGATTTCAAGCAGTTTTCTGTTCTTTCACTTACTTTTCAAACTAATTTTTATACTTTTGAATTTTTTGCACCATTTACGGCATTGGCAAGCGTTAACGATTCTCAAAGGCTATCACATTTTTTTGCAGTTTGTTACATTATTTTCTGAACATATTCATATAATATGCAATGTCGTAAAAAAAATTATCTACCAAAATAATCTCCAAAATTCAAGATGTCAAATGATTGACAGGATATGAAATACACCTTGAAAGATCGATAGCTGAGACACAATGGATGTTAAAAAATGAGTAGAAAAATACGTCAATGGTACCCCTAATACTTTATCTTTTTAAACAATTCGTAAAACATCCAACAATACTATCATGCAATGATTCTACAATTACACTTAAAAAAAATTTATTGATGACTTCCAATTTCAGATCGACCGTTATCTAGTTACTATATTTCGTTATGTAGTAGTGATATTTCATAACTGAAGAAATGCCGATGAAAAATCTAACGATTTTATGAAAAACTGTCAGATGAATGTTGAATATTCGACAGAAAAAGTGTGTACTCCCAATGCCTTTAGGCAGTTTGTTACTGAAAGCTGTTTCCGATACTGACTATACATAGTATGCTCGTAAATTATGTTGAGGTATGAAAGCGTTTCGGTGTAAATATAATAGTTGTTTATATATGACCACCAGATTTTTTTAAGTATCCCGTAATATAATATATAGGTACTCTTTTACGGCTTAGTAAAATAAATTAACAGGACAAATACGTCATATATTAATCCAATTTCAGATATTTTGGTTTGCGAATACATTCAATATTTTAGATAATGGTCTGACTAAGAAACAGATTTTTTTCGAATTCTTCGAAGTTAATTCGACAATTTTGATGACTGGAAATTTAAATCGATAGTCACAACACTCAATTTAGTTGACGAAGAGTATTTTTACAGTGCAATGTACACGATCTCGCTTTTAAAGTAGTATGGTATAAAAATCAACAGATTCATTATGAATAATACATGTTAAAATATCAATCGAGTACTCGGTCATGAAGAAAGACTGCTGCAAAAAAAACATAAATCCACAAAGGCTCGCTACCACTGCAAATGAAAATCCTTCCATAAAACTTTAAAGCCCCTAAATATACATTATTTTTATGGGCATTTTAATTTCTCAATACATTTAAAAATGTCCATATGTCGCTGCGTTCATATTGGTCCCGAATATGGAACATTACTTCACTACTGAATCGTGTATGTAGTTTCGTTTCCATGGTAAATGCCCTCTCCTATAAGACTTGACATCGCTTGCTGGTTAACTGCTATAAATTCTGGCGCAGAACTTTTGGAAAATTAATTATTATAGTCCTCTTCCCGAGACTCAGGTGGCGAGATAAGAGACCTTACTACTACTTTCAAACACCCTACTCCTATGTTTCGTACGTAACTAAGTTATTGATATTATGTTCCGTTGGCGTTAGTAATTTGACTTGACTTTGCGGTCTCCGGCTGAAGTGTTCTCTCCTGATATCATGCATATCGGAAGTGATAAATGAGAATAATTGAACACTATTTCCCCAATTGTATCACCAAGTAAACCGATGCGCTGTATATAGATTCTCATATTTTTTTTTTGTAATTTAATAAATTATTTCCTAGACATTGTCATCATCTTAGAACACTATATAATAGAAGGTATTACAAGAGGTTTTCTGGAAGATATTTACCGTTGAATATTAAATTTTAACATTAAGTAAATTTTTTATGATAATTTTAACGCCTGTTATAGTATTTTGTTATTACTCCTTATTTTTTTAGGTTGGGAACACTGCAATACGTATTGGCAATAATTTAACGTACGAAATTTAAAATCTGTCCTCTTCATCGGTTTTATCAAAAAATAATTTTAAACTCTGCTTCTGCCATTTGTAATTGTATAACAATATACTGTGTAAAAATCTGACCCTTTTCAGCATTAAGACGTGACTATACTGGAATTGCTTCTTCCGGTATGATACGGCTCATAAGGCGGTGAAACAGTGCCGGCTAAATTGCAGCCCATTCAGCTCCTTTGAAGTGAGAAAATTAATGTAATGAGACACGGGATCCGAGTCACCTGCATTCCGAAACGACACCGGCTCCGTTTACCTGACATGATATTATAGTGGTTCTCGTCTTAAACAGCACATAGAAGTATTGTATATTAATCTCTTCGCGAGGGCGCAACTAAATATTTGAATATGACATATTTACTGAAATATTATTCGCCTTTTTATACCAGAGTCGAGCGTTGTGGGATATCGTTTAATCCGTTGGCTGTCATGTTAAGATTTTCAAAATCATATCAAGAAATGCTACTATTTTTACTATTTTTTTCTCTATTAAAATTAGAGTTGTGTGATTTTCGATATAATTTAAACCTTCAAAACGAATTAATTATTTAACTCGAAGACTAGGTGTATATGCATTTTTGAATGTTAAAGTTGATTAAAATAATTGCTAAGTACAACATGCTGTTAACAAAAATATTTTGCTAGTTTATCTTTCATATTATTACTGTCGCTATTTTCAATGTAAAAATGTAGGGATCTTGCAGTAAAACGGGCTCACTAAAAATAAAGATGTATAGTGACTGAGTTATTGCTATTCATCGATCATTCAACTTTATACTCTTGTCTCAGCGCAGCTTTAGAGCTGTTTTTGTGGTTTTTTTAGCGATTTTTCATTTAAAAATAGCAATTTTATGGTTTATCATATCAAAAAATCAGCAAATATATTCTATCTGAAATCAAAATAAAATACCTCATACCAAAAAGTGAACTGATGACTTTTAAATATTGGTTATCTTCGTTTCACATTTCTCCACCAAACTCTCCGCTATTCAATGTAAATTGTGCAGTTGAGTATTAGAAATTTTAAATATAAAATATTACCCCGAGGTTATATGTTTCTTTTAATATAATATATATGTGTTCGAATTGAAAATCATTTCATATACTATGTAGCGAGAAAATCAATTTTCTATAGAAACTCTTGACAGTTAATAATGTAAAACATAAAACTTCTTTAACGCTGTCAACAATGTTGGATTTTGTTTGAGGTTTATATAGAAACGAGCAAAACAGTACAATAAATACGAAAGAAATGCTATTTTTAAATACTTTTAAAATCTTAAAATGTCCGATTAAGAAACTGATTGTATGCGTCTTACAGTGTAGAGACTTTCTTGGCAATTTTTTTGTTTGCTTTTGGTTTGATTTGGTTGTCAGCCAATTTTTAACCCCTAAGGTTATTAGGTTTAGAATCTACAAATCGATTGTAGATTTTCCTTTTTCTTTCGTTTTAGGCCACACAACTCTTTTCAATTTTACGTGTGAACGGGAAAGGGTCACATGAGATCGTATAATACGGACAATAAGGACATACACATACTGCGAAACATGTTCCGCTCAATTTACCTTCCGTTTAAAATTAAGAAAAGAGATTTTGATACGCAATGCAGTACCGAACTGCCTGCCTACCTTGGTAATAATATTACATCTCCTAAAAGTAAGATAAAGTTTCCAAAGGTCTATGTTAATTTAAAGTTCATCTAAGATTTACATAGCATGCAAGTATAATATAATATTACTCGAATAACTTTTTGGAAAGATTACAGTTAACATTGTATGTTAAAATAATTAATGAACAAAATCGTGTCCTGCTCAAGATTTCTTGTTGCCTATTCGTTGCACATACATAACCGATTGTTTTAGAATGTTCTTACTGTTTCATTTTTTGTCCGTATCTGTCATCAATTTCTAATAAGTTATTAGGGTACAGTTTGAAAATGCCGATAGGACAGACATTTTAAGGTTGTACTTAAATTGCAAAAAACGAGAGAATAGGGCGTCACAACATCTGATTTTTACTGTTTCGTATAATTTGTAATAATTAGAAAATATTCCAAATTTTTCGAGAATTTACGATCACTATATCTACTGACTCAACTCTAGTGAAAAATATTTTGTTACGTTGTGTCTTCACATACCTCCGCTTTCGGAGTGGACGTCTTCACATTGTGCAGATCCACATGCTCCACTTTCGGCGCGAACATGGTAAAATAATGCTATTATACTTCTCAAAAGTCTACAATGTTGTCGGATTCGTCGTATTAATTTGTTAAATCAATTTTATGTGGTTAAAACTAATTCGTTCAATGATATTTCGAAAAAGAATAATGCCGTAATTAATTATAATACTATAGAGATTGACTTACTTGTAAATTAGCGTAGTGCTAAAACTATTTGCGGAAACTACTTGAGTTTTCAGTCGATTCATGGCAACATGTTTATGTTGATCAAGAAAGTAGATTTTTGGCAAAGACCAATGAGAAAGGATTTAATTGAATAAGAAATTCTTTGACTCTTCTGTTTGATTAACATGCACACTGAGGAATTATTCTTCAACTGAATTCAATTTCAATTCATGATAAGATTTGGTTCCAATTTTTTGTTAGTTTGTCACAAAACGCATATATTATAATTTTTTTTTTTCAGATTTTGAAGAAAGACAATCAGGAAACGCAGCAGATGATGTTTTCGGAGCAATTGTAAGTTTTTAATATTCAATTATTTTATGAAATGCATCATTGAAAGTATTAAAGAGATCATTGTTAAATTTGTGGAAAGCTTTTATATTACAATGATTTATAAATAAATGCGTGCGAAATGTTTTACTGTTTATCGCTTGCCGGTGCCGAAAAGCGTGTTATAAATAGCGATCTTGATGAAAATTTACAAATTTTAAATAATTTCAATTCAATTTACGTAGATTCTTTATGTCAATATTATTTAGCGGAGCCGTTTACATATTACAGTAGGTAGTGTGGAACTTTATAAATACATACAATATGCAGTGTGGAGTCTCTATCAGCTTACGTATTCATCGTATCTAATGGAATGATAAATAACGTGACTCATGCGTTGAATATCTTTGTTTTGAATAAATTTAGCTTAAGGGATGATACCCCGCCTTAATAGAAACGTTTTCCCCTAATCGTTGTTGCTAGGCACGATAGTACAATTACACTTATTTAGTAATCGATTAACCGGTAACATTCGAAGCATAGTCACTTATGAACTAGTGGAAACATATTTAAAAAAAACACATATAAATGAGTGCGTTTATAGTTGGTTAGATGCATAAATGCCATAGTTGCTTGAAATGTAGAACGAAAAAATCTAGTACCGGATATCTTCAGTTGGCTAGTTGTATGGAGATCCAATTGAAAAATTTAAGAATTTGAAACATGAAAAAATTAAGAGTTTTTAGAATTTGTGTAAATCATACAAGCTGTGTCTACATCATTAGCAATCATATACACGGGAGAAAAGATATTTCCTAGCAAATGGTCGTTGGTCTCCAAAATTTAAGTGAACACGTAGCCATGGCTTGAATTGGTGTGCATTCATTCAGGCGAGGCCATTTTCACCAATATTTGATTTTCACATTGTGATTCTAACTAAAATTCACGCACAATCTAACGTGTCTGAAGAAGATGATTTTTGGACAAGGAACAAAATTAAGGGAGCCATTCGTTCGTGTAGGCACGGTAAGTAAATAGTAGAGAAAATCGTCGTGTGTCGTATATGGAATTATTTGTGTCCACTGTCGAGGAACGTCGAGCAATTTAGCGTGCTTAGTAGATGACAAAATATGCATAAAGAACCCCGTCACGCTTTAAAAATAGTCCAATTTTTTATACGTCTCCGGAAGTGAACATTTACGTTAAATTTCGTATGCTTCAATCTCTGCGGTATATGCTACGCCAACACAGTTACACCTCTACGACTCTACGGAATTAGTGAAATTTACTAGTATGGAGAAAAATATTCATTTAAAAAAATACTAGTATGCATATAAATCTCGACCTACCATCACCAATTGTTTTAAACCAATTTATATTATTTATGAACATAGCGATATATTTCTTATATCTACATAATGTCATATTTTGATGACCAGATAACTTAATTATATTATATAAAAACTCAATAATTGTGTATTTTCAATGCTGATGGTATTCGTATTTATTTAAATTTTTTGGAAAGTATTTTTATTTTATATCTAAGACTATTTTAAGTTTAAGTATTATACATCATATTAATAAATGATTCAAGTCTTTTGTATTTTGTTGTCGTCTTTCTTATTAACTAAATTTATAATTATGAACATGTTAAGTGACCAAAAGAGGGTCAAGACTTAATTGTAAGGTGAAAATAAATATTGAAACTTAATCAAAATTAAATACTCAATTTAGAATTTAAAATCAATTTCCATCAAGCACCATCACTCAAAAATATCAATTATTTAAATTGAATACAATTAATATATCACCAAAATGGTTATTAAATTGAGTTAATTTTTATGCAGCCACGTTTTTAACACTATAATCTTTCACTTTTGTCATTTCAACTTATATCATAAAATCAACCAAATTGGATTTGCCGATTTGTATAAAAATGCTCTTCTATTTCCAAATAATGAACAAAATAAACTCAAAAGTTATTCCAAATTGGTAAGAATGTGTGTAACATTACCACGTGTGGTCGCTCCCATTTCGAAATCAAAGGAGTACGTGAGAACAAATTTGAAGCCATATACAAACCATGTGGCATTTTATGTGTTTCCATGAAGATCAATATAAATAACCTTTCGTTTCTTCACAAACCATAATTATAAAAAGAACATAAAGGATTTTTCAATGCTAAACTCAACTTTTTTTTCGTAATGTTACCGTATTTTTCTAGCCTTAAATATATGATGCAATTGTTATGATATCCACGTATCATTGATAGATCTATCTAGTATTTATAGTAAAAGAAATAATTACATTTTAATAAAAAATAAATCAACGGCTCCCAAAATAACACGACACGGCACAGGAACGTACATGTACGTCCATAGTCATCAAAGTGTTAATATTAAGCGATATCGATTCACATTTACAGATCCAGTAAATTGTCACGTGGAATTTAAATTTTTTGAAACTATATAAAGGAACTAACAGCCCAGCTGTTGAATACTTTAGTCCGAACTGTTCTAAGCCATTTTATTTATTGTCAGTCCTTTTTAAGTAAATATGATTAGATATTGTGTTGATTCGTGAATTAGTAGTATTTTTGATTTCAGCTACGCAAAGGTTCAATTCCGCTTCGACTGACATTTTCTAAGGTGTGTCTTATTTTAGTCCAACTATTCTTAGAATAGAGATAGCGCAATGACGTCACGGCCATTTATGGACATTTGATGAGTGAATTGAATCCCTGGAAAACCTTTTAATGTCTACCTAAATAATTCACATTTGAAACATTACTGAATAATAATCTATGAGTGATATGGTTGACAGGACGCATGATAAAAAAGTAAACTCTCTAATGTAATTTTAAAATATTCAACACAGTTTGAGTTCGTGTATAAAAGTTAAATGATGATTATTGTTTTATACGTGAAATTAATCATACAATCGTATATTCAGTGGCCAAAGAGATTGATGTATTTATTTTTTAAAGAGTCGTGCTGTCGCGTCTACATTTCATTTGCATGTGATAGCGGGTGACATATGGAATAAATACATTTGAAATAGAGCACATGAATTTAAAGTTAACAAATGAATTATTCAGGTCAAATTACAAAATAAATGTATAATAGTTCAAAGTATGTATCATGATAAAAATAGCATTCTGTTTTAATATTCGAAGCGAATTCAGCATGAAATACGTTCTCAGATGAAATGAAAACTAAATGCTTGTGTACATCATTGCCTGTCTACCGCAACTGTCATTGTATATAAAAAAAACATGTGTAATAAAAGATATTCCGTATTATAAATCAACGGTTGACAATCTGCGACCCTTCGTGGTATCTTGGAGCGACCTGCAAGGGGACAGACGATATCATACACCACCAGCAGTCGGAAACCAGCGGCCCACGAGGCGTGTTCGTACAGCCCGTACTGTAATAATATATGACCCAAGTGTGGCCCACACTAATGGCCATGTAAAATATTTGGTTCTCTTACATCAAAAGGTTGCCCACGCATGTTATAAAACATTCACTCGTGGTTTTTAGATTTGATATACATAGTATACGTGTAAATATACCGATATTATATTTACTCCTATATTTCTCATTACTAATATTAATATAAATCAATATATGAGGGGGGAGTTCCAAAGCGAACTTATTCCATTATGCCAAAATGTAAAGAAGAAGATTTTGAACAATTTTTTTTTTAATAAAACAACCATTTACCATGCAAATCAGTAGAAAAAATTAATTTCAAAAATAATGAAAACAAAAATAAACATTTAAAAACATGTTATGTGGTTATTTTACACAAAAAATACACGTACAAAATATTCTATTTTAAATTTTGACGTAGTAGAATCAGTTCACTTTGGAAATACCCCCTCATATAATCAATTGATATAAATGTAGGTGAACGAGATAATTCAGGTATCTAAAATGTACATATTTTGATTATTATTAATTATACGGTATTTAAAGACATTTCCATTTTTAAGAAACTTTTCCATATATTGCAGTATTATGAAGAACATTCTAAGGTTTTTTTAATTATATTGTCATACTGTATACTTGGCCGCGTTAGTTTTGGAGGCAATTTTCAAATGGGTCATAACTATAATAATAAACTCACCTGTTATTTCGGCAAAAGCAAGATTGTTGCGTTTGTCCTATATTCTTACCACTGCTTGCTCCATTGATAAAAAATGTTGTTAAATCGATCTTTCATTCGTATACCGATTATCATTCGATTGACTTAACGTTTGGACATCTACGACAGAATACAATAAAACCATATCAAGTCATACACAATGTTTGCTAGTTTAATTACGACAATTCTATGAGAATCGTATTAGGTATATTAGTATTTTTATTTTATTAAACAACCTTTTACTTTACTTTTACGTTACTTAACTACTCAATTATACACCATGGTCTAAATCTGTAATATACATTTCTTGTTGTAAATATTTTTTCTCGTCATGTTTACGATCTGTTTGTACCATACCCAAAACTACTTTGGCTGTGTTATTAATATGTGCATACCTGTTTTTTTCTCAAGTAACAGAAAAAAACGGTTTTTGTCACGTAGATATTTACAAGTTAAGTAAATAAGAATTGGAAATTCTTGAGCAAAGTTTGGTAAAGTTGGAGTCACTTGTGTTTATGTTACTTTTTCTTTTTTAATTAAGAAAATGGGCACCGCGCGGTCTTTTATTTCGAAAACAATTCTAATTTTATGAACGTCATACTCATCGAGGCAGTAATATCGTTCATCGTGATTTTGCTTGAGAATTTTCTTTTTATTATTTTACATTTGGCGAGCTTAATTCAAAAACAACGCAAAATTATTTCTTGGGCTTGGAATTAGTGAATTTTATCCTGCGCGGAAAATTGTACAATAAAATTTTCTAGCAATGTTCACATAAGATTTGGATACATACCATATGATTGATAGGGGATAACTTTACAAGTTCGAATGGAGTCTTGGTATTTTTTGGAATATGAATAACTTTTGACACCTTTCAACTCAAAATAGTCACTCCCCATCAAGACATGGCTATAACGTAATTGATTAGAATATTAATAATGTTTAATACATGTTAATAAAGACATATCTCTCTGGCAGCCGTGAGATCCAGAAAATCCAGGATCGGATGCTTTTCGGGCTGAGCAATTGTCTGACAGCCAATTCTCGTGAAAATAATTTGTCAAGACATGTCTTCACATTACAGATATCCATATACTCCATTATCAGTGTGGACATCTTCATTATGTGTAAATCCATATGCTCCACTTTCGGAGCGGATATGGTAAAAAAGCAACTTCATTCCCATTCGAACGATTGAAACAATTTTCAGAAATGCGGCCATATTTTTGACTGATATAAAACGCATAGTACGATCCAGTGTACTATTATGTTGAAATTATTACGGAGTTTTAATGAATTATTGAAACTTATCAACCATCAATTCCTGCACAGTTATATAATACGCTGATATGTCGATAAATAAGCTCTATCTTGTTAAACCCAACACTTTAACACCGATATATGCGAAACGATAGAGGATGGTTTTAATTTTTACGTTGCAAAAAGAAATGTCGCAGCTCATTAGGAAAACGTTTCAGTTCGATCGTTAGGAATTTATTCTTAATAACTCGTGTCTTTATTACTCCATGGCATGCTAGTCGTGTATAGATTTAAATGTCTATCACTAGACATTAATCTAGACGTAGGGTTGTCCAATCCGCTACGTTTTCATTTAAGTATCTTTTATCGTTGCGAAAAACATTAAATAAGCCCTGCTATCTTTCCCAATGATCGTTCCGCGTTGGATATTTTATTTATTGTAAGTCGAAAATTTCCAACGAACAGTACAGAAGTAGTTATTTATGAGCATGGGCGTTAGTTTCTACGTAGAAAGAGCCCACTATAATTTTCTATTTGATTACTGTTAATGATGAAAAATCCAGAAACTAACCTAAACTTTGTATTGTAGCATATATTGTTACAGCAATTTATATACCGCCTACGTTTTATACTCTTGTAACAAAATATATCGTGAACCGAAAATTATGTAATGTTTCAAATTTTTAGTGGTGTTCCATTATAATGTACATACTTGACTTTTATAATTTCATGTGACGTATGATATATATGCACATAAAATAACGTGGCTTTATGGACTACTTTTAGTAAAAAACATAATTTGCTTATTTTTCCCGGGGTCAGAATTGCCTGCTATAGTTGATTGATATTCGTGATTAGCTATTATCAACCTTCTTTGATTTGCAAACTTTTCGCATACTATACTTAAAAGGTTATGCTAGTTTAATTTTCTGTTCATTCACAACACGAATTCGTTCCGCAAGTTTATCTTATGTTTATTAGACGGAGTTTCTATCAATCGATAGGATTTTTATTGTGTGGTAGATGTTACATTTTATCATTTACTTAAATCCTCGAAAACTACCCAAGAGAAGACGTTACGGAGAAATGCTTGTCAAAATACAGTGATCTCTATATGATGATACAATTATTATCTTAAAAAGTACGTTTCAAAAACAATTGTGTTCTATAGTGTTGTTCAGGGGTGAACATCTACAGTAAATTTATTAACCACGTGCTGTTGTCTTTGAGCAATAATTATAGGCAAAAACACGATAAAATATTGTATTTTGCTGAAATCAGGTTGTCAATCACTGTTATAACGAAAAAAATACCTTTGGCGGTTTCCATACAGAGATCGTGCGGGGTACCGATGGCCGTCTTGCAAAAATAAATAGTGCTCAAAGGAAAGTTTTTTCTTTTATAAGAAAATTACTCGCCTACTTTTGAATATAATCTCCTTCGGTTTTAACGTGGCGTATTCCACTCACTCTATTTTAGCAAATATAATCATTTGTTTTACGCAATTTGATGCTATATTTTTATACTACATCAAATTACGAACTTTTATGATACATGGATCCCAAGATCCAAGTCTTTTGAGTATTTTGTTTAAAATGCTTTGTATCAATTATTGCTCTTTCGGCGTATAATTGATTGATACAATATTGTGTTTTTTTTTTTAAATATTATAATGTATAAGTTTATTTCGAAATTAATTACTTTAATTAAATATAATATGACACATAGGAATTTTATAAGGGAGAAGATTTTAGCAATTTCCAAATGCTCTTATGAGAATCATACATTCCATTAAAAACCAAACAAAGATATTAGTGCGTGTAATGAATATTTGGTTATATTATGAATTATGATGTCTTCATATCTCGAAGCAAACAATAAAACATGGCGCTTGCAGCAAATTAGATTGAAATTATTGTCGATTGGTTGAATACTTTATTTGTTTCACGAATCTCTATGATTTGTTGAGAATCCTGAAAAAAATATTTGAAGCACTCTCTCTGTTAAATGGTGAAAATAATTATCTTACATATATAATTTATGTTTCAAGTCCGTCGTAGCTTAAATCTTACGGAGATTAAATCGGAATATGATCACCGTTTTGCCAAAAGCAAATCCCGCAATTTCCTAGATATGCTGTAAATCCAGTATCGACATTTCCGCTGTGCTTTGCAAAAGCCTCAACCCGAAAAAAAAATCTGTCGTATACGCACCTGCGAATATCACACGCCTTATTCTATTTTCATCTATACAGTCTTATTAATTCGTGGCTTATTTCAATCGGTCAATTAATCCACATTTCTTATGAGACGAGGACTAATATTAACACTTCAATTTGAATTATTTGAGATTCTAAAAAATACGGTTCAGGTACACTTACACTTAATCCCTATAAAACATATTTAACATATATATTAAAGACGTATGGTGTAAGTTCATATCGTATATATGCTCTGTCCTTTACGGTTGTATAATCTACGAGTATACTATAGAAAAAGAATATACATCTATGTGTGTCTGTCACAAGAACACCTTCCAAACAGTGAAGAGAAGTGATGGGAAACTTTTAGGTGTCTAGGTTAACTTCCAACTTTTAACATTATCACCGATAATCAATAATCGACTAAAATATATAACTAAGCACTGAAATAGATTTATATAAGTATATGAATAAAATCAATAATATTTAGTAATAAAGCTAGTGTAATATAATACTAATAAACCGACTTTAATTTATAAATATAATTTTTGTTAAACACTCAAGTGTTATGATACCATTTTAGTACATCATTTTATCAAAGATGTGCGGCGGATAGATATGTAATATTTCTGACAATGAATTAAGAGAATTAAAAAAATAGTTACCGCGCTTCGGATTCCATGACTGGTTTGACCGATATTATATTATGACAGTATATATTTATTTTACAAACATTCGTTTTTTGTATTCAGTATGCTAACTAATATAATGTGGAAATAAATGGGTGTACGTTTTTATTGAATTGTGTCATTCATAGGCCCCGAAGAACTCACGATATTAATTCGTTGGTATGTATCTCACGTAATTTTGTACAAACTTGTTGCATTGCGTCCGAAGGTCTTTATACATTTTGTAAGCCATTTCATTACGTATTAACACCCAATGATACAATTCATACTATGCAGCAAGTATTTACTTCGTAATTTGCTTGATCAATAATGGTCAACCTATGTCATATAAGCAGTAGTGTACTTAAAGCTTTTGTCACCTGGGGCGGTTCCCAATTTGTCGCCCATTCTAAGTCAATGTCGAGTCGGGCCACCGGGGTCAGCACGCACTTTTGTTAAATTGCATACTTATTATAATCATTGATTCTATTGATTGCAACATTATATATACTATATGTAGACACAAATGTCAAAAAAATGTCGCCACAGAATACCACCCCCATCAAAGGTACTCTACTGCATAGGGTACAATTTACGGTGACACGGTAACTAAGCTCCAATTAACGGTAAGTTTTTTTAAGGAAAACATACTTATTGTTAGAAAAATGTTGAATTTTGGAATGTTTTCTTAAATATTAATTATCTTTTGCTATTTTTTTATTCATCTTATTTTGACATTCATATTTTATAAATATATGTGCAATAATATTATAGTACAATTAATTATTCGATCATAATTGTCTGTAAAATCAATACAATGCCGTTTTATAGCTGTAATGAATGTCCTTTTTTAATTTTCGTCTTATTGTATATTATGTTCCTTATAATTTTTGAGAAAGCTGTTCAAAAAGGTATGAATTTAATGTGCGAGTGTTTTGTTGAAATAAGTTGAATCCAAATAGTATCACGTCAGACATAAAATAAATGGATACTGTGTTACATAATTTAAATCTTAATATAAAGGTACATAAACCTTTGTTGTAGCTGTACAATGCTCGAAAAATCAAACAGTGAAATTATAATCCAACTTTTATTATTAGTTTCATCACAGCAAATCTTGATTTCTTTACAAGTAATTAAGAACTAAAAATCCTGAAATGTATTATATTATGTTGTTCACTATGAATAGTAGTTCTATTATTTTCCAGGATTTTATCCCATATGTATATAATACAATGACATCGCTAATCATAATACAGCCATATTTTAAAGGTTTATGCTATCTTTCCACTAGCTTCTTCCATATTAAAATATCACTGGATGTTATATTTCACATACATTTAATATGCTTAACAATATAATATGCTTGTCAATGTCGAGAAAGTTCACATGTGAATGAATAATTTAATATTTATTATTTCCTTTGACAGCAATGACAAATAGGATTTTTTCAATTATGAAACGATTCGGTTTTGCTCATCAGTATTTTAGACAGATATTGTATTTTTTCGTGTGAAATAATTATGTGTCATAAGGTGTCCTAAAATACCTATACCTTTCCATATTATTTAACCTTAACGTTTACTAATGACAGCAAGCAAAAATGTCTATTTTCAATTTGTCGCGAAAAAATGGCGGCAAATTTAAAACTTCGGCTCATTTTGGGACACTATTCAATGCGTGAGAATAATGAGAATGTATTCGTTCTTCGCAATAGTTGTGGGGTAAGAGAAGGAATGGCCCTGCGTTTATTCCGCAATTTCGAGCGCACACTATTTATTAATCCTCCCACGATTGCATTTCGTGCCCATCTCACCGGACGTGATCGGAAATGGTTGGCAGGCATTTAATATTGCAAAAATGCATTACACAATTGATTTAACAAACAATGTAGGATCATTGTGGATAGTGGAACCAAACGCAAACTGGCGAAAGGCACGACCGTTAATGCAAATAATATACTGCGCATTATGTTATCAATTTATTTGTTTTTACTGTTAATCCTTGCGACCTGGTTGCTTTATCTCCAAGCTACGGCCATGTTCAAATATACTTAACATATGCCCTTGTTTGCAGAAATATATTTTACATGAAACTCTTGCGCAAATATAATTATAACGTTAACCTTATTAAACAATTTCAGATAACAAATCTCGTAGCTTCTTTAGTCGTTTCTATTGATTATTAAATTTGTGCTATGTGCTAAAATCTTAGGAGATTTTTTCTATAAAGTAGAATGCCAACCAATCGCTTCTTTCACTGGGCATCTCCTACGTCCCTATACACACAAAAACACAATGATTTTTTTTTTATGATGTTATGATTCATAATTTACTGTACAATTTAGTCTGATAATTGAAGAAACGTAATACTAATTTAATGTTTGATCATGATTGATTTGGTGAATATTTTATACCAATTTTCTATGTTGTATCAGTGTACTCTTAATCAGCGTTAGTTAATCTGCATCACACTGTTGTAGAGAAATAATTGCTAGGCACATATTTCGTTTGACAGTTTCACATTTAATTGTCCACTTATGCACTGAGATAGTAAATTGCGGTAATAATCTTCTCTGTGTATACACAGTGTGTATTACGATAACTCTCGAGAAAATAAATATTTATTCGTAAATATGACTATGTATTGAATAAATAGGTGGGATTAAAAAATCAGTTTGAAAAAGGAAAAATAAATACCACTATATTGAATCCATAGTACAGCAAAAGTAATGTTTCTTTTGGACGCTTAAAAGTAAGAAAGTTTAACCACTAATCCATTCAGTATATTAATATTATATGATATTTGAATATGCCGAATAGTGCTCCTTATCGTGAATAACTTTTTTATGTTTAAGTCTGTCTTGCTAATTTGTTATTTTTTTTTAACTATACACTGATATTTTTACTCATAGTTCAACTGTGCCATATTTTTTATGTTAAGGTTAAAAAAATGTACTGTAAAATGTGTATATATAAAATAAGATTTTTTTATTCATAAATCTTGGTGTGCGACATATGTATATCAACAACATAATTATTTTAAATAATCATAAAAAGAAATCATGACTGAAAGAAATATTCGTAAATAACGGAAAAATCTAAATTATGCGGATATCTTTTTATATTAATATATTACTTATAAATGGTTATGTATAAATGATTAATCTGTCAAGTATCAGTATAAAATAGTACATTTTATTCCGTATTATTGATAGAAATTAATTATTTGACATTTCTGTATACCCGATTTATTTTGGTACTAAGAGGTAGTTTTATTACTGATAAACGATAGTAGTGAACAATCGATACAAAAATACTAAGCTGAATTTGCATAATGACATAATGGAAGTTCTTATAGTAACAGACTATCTTCTTAGCATCTCATATTTAACAAAAATTACAGACTCTTCTTTTATTTAATAATTATATATGCTGTTTGGATAGTTTTCATTTATTACCTTTTAAACATAGTTTCAAACGTTTCCTCGTAAAAATATCGCATTAGTTTAGTTTATAATAATACGACAGATAATCTTATTTCCAATCCGTTCAGGGGACTTACTTTCTCAGCCTTATATTAACGATTATATAAAAAAATGTTCGCTCATGACAAAAACAAGCGTCATTGGAATGCTTTGGGCTATTTATACCATAATATATATATTGATTTCAATTAAAGTTTCTTTCCATATTATTTTTATTCGTTGTAAAAAGTAATATATCTTAAATGTACTCATTAATTTTGGTCTTGTTCTACTTATAAAGCAAGAAAAGTAGATAAAAATAATGTATTTGGTTCAATGTTACACTAATACCTTTCGTATATTGTCATATTATTAAATTAAAATGTTTGTTGTTGCAATTAAAAATATTTTGTAGATTTTTTTCTCACAGAAAATCGGTTGTATTATAACATCACAGTTATCAATTTATTTCAAAGAAGCGTGACTATTTTTGTTTATATGTCTCGACATCTCTGAAGCTGTACAAAATCGACTTATTACTTACTTGCGTTATTTATTTCATTAGTCTATGTCTGCTTGGTGTTATTAAACCAATATTCTCTAGGCCTCTGTCGCCAAGTTTACCCAGTTCCGAATATACTCGAACACACGAGGATAGTTTGAAACTTCACAATGAAATTTTTGGTCTTAGTGGTGGTCGATTCCAGAAACAACGTTCTGCATGCTAATTGTTGCATCCGGTGAACGAACATTCTGTTACACACATTTTTCGTGCGCATAAATAACATATTTTTATGTCAAAATAAAAATTTTCTATGGCATACCGCCTTATGCATAAAATTTTCTACAATGTAAACATACCATATTATTTATATACAGTGGCTTTCAAGTAAATTTAAATATAAAACGTGCTTAATTATTCTTTAACACATTTAAATTTTCCAAACGTATATGATCGTCACTAGGGACTCGCCTTTCGGTGTCGCCAGGCCGATAATAATAATCCATGTGGAACTTTACCAAGTTTTTATTTTTAAATAAATTTCTTTTAAGCGCAATCATATCGACAGTATTATTAAAACCTCATATTGTAAATTGGTGGCTATGCAATTCTGTAGTCTTCCTAATATTATTTATGTAGAAGTTCGTATACTTCGAGTGAAGATTTCATTTTCAATATTCGATTGTAATATATCCCAATACTGTTGGGTATCGCGGTGACGTCTAAATCTCCTAAATAGATTTTTTTATCTTGCGTGCAACAATCCCGAAAGTCCGCGCAAAATTTATGGTCACTTTCCTCGGAAAAGAAATTTCTTTCCCGTGGACAAAGTATGTGTATCAATATTATTTTATGGATATAAGCCGCATAAAAGATGGCCTGTTTTATCACGCCTTTGCCTTTTTCTTGCGGTGATAAAAGTACATATATTATGCCATAATAAAATAATATATGTATACACTTATATGGGTAGATCGTATTTGCTGATGTACAGAGTATATTTTGTACGTCTATTAATCATACATTATACATTGGATAATAGTTAATAATTTATTGGATTTCCTTATAGTACGTACATTATTCGATCTATTGATGCTATTATGCAGTATGTGTATATTGCTAAATATATTGCTCTATTTATGAGATAACTAAGATGACTCTGGGACGTTTTAGCAGCCAATTTATTACAGGCGCTGGTGGTTTTGCCGCCAAGCAGTCTAATCACATTCTGTATCCAAGAATGTGTACGGATCGGGAAGAGTTACTCAAGTCGGTCCGACCATCTATTGCAACCATCGGGCCATCCGACTTAGTTGTCACAAGGACAACCACCATCATATCATCATCACCACCATAGTACCTTCAAAAATAAATGGAGTATGATGTAATAATAGCGATTAACGAAATTTTTCATCTTCTGTAAAATTGGCGTCGTACGGTAGCGTCGGATTTTTAAAATCCAAAAGTGCAGGACTTGATGCCCATTGGGTTGAGCAATTGTCTGACAAAAAAAAAATCGTGAAAAATAATCTGTCTAGACTTCTTCACGTTGCCTAAATCCATATACTCCACTTTCGGATAGATAGATATATGTGGTATACGAGGTATTGCTTTGTCATGTTCCGATATATTTATTTTATCAGACTTCTAAGCAGTTTTAAAAAAAATCTCTTAGTAATTAGTTCAAGCGTGCTTTTGAATCTTTCAGTACATGTGTTGAGCGATTGGCTAATAATTAATCTGGCAATACAAGATTGTATATCAATTTTTTTCAGCTTATTTCGAATTGTATGTGTTTTGGTAAATGCTGCTATGTATTATATAGAAGAACTACTTTATAGGAATCCTCCCGCAATGGAAAAATGGTTAGCGCGTAGCCTCCTTTCTGACGAGGGGATTCCATGACTGAATATCTTAGTTGGAAGTGTTTTGAAGCTTTTACATGGATCCACGGCCTATCCGAGACTAGTTAATCGAATATCAAATGAATAGTTGCTGCATATGGTAGCAATTCATTTCTTGCATCCAAATAATACATGTGTCTTATACAAATAATCAACGGAATTTGAATTTGCAGTCCATAGTTTTTGATCTTTACACAATCCATACATTTATCCGTATAATAAATAAATCGATAAATGAGTACCAAGCTTTTTAGCGATTATTTTTCTAACTTGATTTCTATCACTGACGACTAAGAATGACAAATTTCTCTATTAATAAATCAGGAAAAAAAATCCTTAGCTGTAAAAAGAAATATTTTACTATATCGTGATATATTTAGAATATGAAAATGAAGTATTGTGTGAATTTTGCTGGAAAATCATTACAGATTGCGGCAATTCTTCAAGTTCACCCTTTTTTCGAGGTTCGTCTTAAAGGATTATCTGCTATTAAAGAGAACACAAAAGGTGACTTTAATGCCATAAATCAACAGATGGCTAATATTCTGATGGCTCTTTATTAATATGAACTACAATTTGTTTTTTTTTATTTGTCAGACATTCGTTTACCCTTTTAAGTGTCCATAAAGATAAGAAAATACGACGATTGTGTGTCCATGTCTAATTAAATAAATCAACTGATTCTACAATACATGCGAAAAATATATCTATCTCCGTTAATACGAAAAAAAACTATCTTGCAGCGTAGTAAACCTAAATCCGTAACTCATCAAAACGTTAGGATTGATAGCGTTGATGTAAATCCATCTTCCATGAATAAATGCGCAAACGCTTACATTACCAAACATTGAGATGTTTTTTTTTTCATTTGCTTTTGTCAAAATATTCCTCCATAGAACATTTTCAATTTTTTCATATGTGGAAGTCGTATTAAAAACCTCACCTGTAAGATTGATTAGAAAATTTCAAATATATCAACTAAATTCAGATTGTCAGTTTAGTTTTTTTTATTTATAAGGCTTAATTTTATTTCGCGTTATGAAACCAACGGTGTCAAGCGTTGGCGAATGTACACTGTTGAAGTGCGATAAAAGTAAAATAAAAAACTTTCCAATATTTATGTGAAAAATTTGACGTTTGTATTAATGTCCACTTTCTTTGCCCCTGTTACAGTAATTTTGTTTAAGCATTATACTGGAATTGGATTAAATATTTTATAAGAAGAATGGAATTGTTATTTGATTGTTATTGTTAAATAATTGTATTTATTTGCGCGTATTCTTGTCTGCGAATATAATGCAGACATATTTTACCTCAATAACTACAGCTGCGTCATTATTCACCCTACATATTTCATTTTATGTCCCCTAAGATAAATCTGTGCGCGCACTTGTGTTCGATTCGATACGAAAGCTCTCTCGTTCGCATGGAGAGTGTGCCGTAACACTCTGAGGAAAATCTTCGCATACCAGCGAACGACACGTGAAAGGGGCGAAAATACAAGAGGCGCCTTCGTTCGCTTCCAGTGTTTCCACAGGTAAGGTCGTTGGCGGGTCTGAATGGCGGGGGTGTATTCGAGTGGTTGGCAGGGCCGGGAGGGGGGTGCGGACGCCGGCGCGCGAACTCGCTGCCAATATTGATCTAACCGTCTCCGACTGGCCGCGTGCTCAGCGGGTAGTGAAGCAAGCCGCCGCGTAACTCGCTCGCGACCGTCACATCGCAGGCTGTCGTTTGCTCCGCAGAATCTACGAGGAAATAAATAAAATCAAGCGGTTTGATCGGTGAATCAGTTTGCGCGGCTCGAACCCCAGATGCGGCGGGCTCTGTTCGACCATTGACGCGGCACATACCTGGCAACGCGCGCCCCCCTCTGCCATCGATTTAATGAATCGAAGGCAATCTATTTTATTATTCGGTGCTCTGTGAAATTAATGTTGGACGCGTGAATCGAACCAGGCTCGCGAATTTCACATCGCGTATACTTCGCAAAAGGACAATCAAGTAAGTAGTTTAATCTTTCATTTTAATTGTTTCGAAAACTACGAACAAAATTTGAAAATATTTCATTTGTCATTATTTATTTACAGTGATGTGTCACCCGGTTATTTCTTTCGCTCTTTAAAAAATAAAAAAAATATGTTTATGTATATTGATAACAATACATATTTACCAAATGAGCGAAACAGCTTACGCGACCCCTGGAAAATCATGTCTTTGTTCAGTGCCATCGGTGCCGATTTATTATTGCCTAACTCCAAATCTACGTTTTTTAATAAACCTGTAATTCACCATTCAATAAAACGAATCCCTTTGTAAATAACACAAAGCAAAATACCTTTGATAATTTTTACGCAAAAATATGAACAAATTCCAAGTGAATTATTACATTCGTCGATGTTTGTATATCTATTTTTACAATTCATCGCCTTATACACCCTTAATTTATTTATATAATTCGTGCAAGGTTGTTATGAAATTTCTGGTGGATATCGGTGAAAGCTTATTTAATTAAATAAATACTTTGGATAACCGTCGATCGAATCCCGATTTCTTAACTCTTATAGGTAGCTTGTTGAATGGCCCATAAACAAAACGACTGACGCTGCAAATAGACGATCGTAGCGAATTTTATATTCAAGGGCTAAGTGTATCGGCACATTTAATTCTAATAAAGTTGAACTTTATTACAGAATGAAATGTGTTTTAAAATTGATTCCTGTCGGAATCACATACGTAAGTAGATAACTTCTACAGCAGTCGTAGAGATATCGAGCAGTATGATATTTTATGGCTCCATAAAACGTATTATTATTTTGCGATGAAAAGATATTTCCGGACTGACCTACAAAGCGCAACATCGTCTCTTGTAATTTATACGGAAGTTTCTCCGAGCCGAAAATTTAATCGCCCGCTGATAGATTTCTCCCGGTGATGCGATACGTCGCAGCGAGATGCGGTCGGATACGTGTATTTGCCTTTGCCTTTGCTCTCCTGTATCAGGGTTTGTTTGACTCACCGGGCGTTTGTTTCGCACCGTGTGTCGCGTAGGGCCGTACATAACTTACTACAACAGATTTCATGGTGTGAGTAACTAGACCACTCTTGTCAATTTCTACTATAGACACATACATTCCCCACACCAATCATGCTCCTAATGTGTTTATATGTATTATATATCGGGTTGATTCAATAGTTTTTTCGTATTTTTCAACGGCCAGATATTTGTCTACTTTTCCCGAACTAACGAACGACATCTGTTTTCAAACTATTTTATTGTATGAAGGATACATTTTTTCAGTATCTGTGTATTCAGTTTCAATCTAGCCAAAGAACAATTTACAGCCCTTAGAGTTTTTTTACGTTTATACTAAAAAGGTGTTTTACGTCATTGTTTACTATGTATAAGATTTTTGTAAAGGTTATAATGCGTCCGTGGCAACCAAAAACATTTCTAATGTGTACGACAGACTTTGATTAAAAAGAAAATCACTCAATTGGGTTTTAAAATTTAGATATGCAGATTTTCCATTGGTTCATAAACCACGGAGCGGGCGACCTTTGAAGGCTGTAGATGACATGACGGGTCATGATTCATTTTGATCCACGTAAAATACCAAAAAAATGATAGGCCACTCTTTACATGTACGGGAATTTCTGAATATGCGATAAAAAAATTTAAAAAATGGAAAATATTAGCTCATAGAAAGATGGTAGAATGTTATAAATACCGACAGAAATTATGTAATTAAATTGTAAATAAAAAAATATTTCACATTTTTCTTAAATTTACTCTTGTTTACGTATTTGTTGTTTATATCGCACTTGGATTCTGAAACTATTTCTTTTAAAATACATTATTTAAACAATATGTTATGTAACCATCTACTAAAAATGAATTAGGTCGCTCAATATCTTTTCTTCTTGGTAAATTTTTAATTATAAACTATTTCATATTATCACAATGTTCCGTTCAATTTCCATTAGATATATTATACATTGTCGACTTCTGCGGGAACAATAAAGTGACTTGGTTCCGTTGTGACAAGTTTGCTTGTTTAGGAAATAGCGTTTCGAAAGTTTGTCGGTTCGTATGGTACCTTTATCTTAGTCGGTGAAGGGTAAGGGGGTTGGAGCGATTCATCCCTCAATAATTATTGTATGGAGCGAAATAGAAACAGAAAAACGAAAAACAATACCAATGCGAATAATCCACGTTTAACATTTTGAATATTTAACGCTTAGCAAACAATTTGTATTTGAACTTTATATTTCGTTATTCTTTTTAAAGAAGTCTTCAAAACATTTCGAATATTGAAAATCACTTTATTCGGTATATTCATAAAATGTTTTTTGATCATATTTGCTCCTAAAGTCCAGCACACGGATGTTTCCAGTGGGAAGATATCCGCTCCGAAAGTGAAGTATATGGATCTCCACAAGGTGAAGTCATGTATTGACAGGTTATTTATCAGGCAATATGCTAGCCTCAACGCCACCTGGGAGGTAAATACTTTAATTATTATAACATATTAAATAATAATATTTTGTTATTAAATGTAAATTATAAGGTTTTTATAATCATTCGGAATATTAATATCCTGTCAATAGGATATGTTGGACTGTGGCTTAAATAAATATATGAACATAATAATAGGTATAATATTTTTTTTTATGTGTATTCACATGTCTGTGAAGAATGCATATTAAAATCCTGTTACAATAATGTTACAAAAATGGTATGTTGGCATTTGAAACTAGAATAATGAAAATCAAACGGCATTTTTCCAAAAATATTTAATATCGGAAACTTATCTAAAACATTATTTAGCTTCTAATAAAATTACATATATACATAACAATGCCATAATCTGCAAACCAGCCAACTCCATTTGTGTCAAATATTCAAAATGAACGAAAAACTGTTTTATTTTATTATTACGAAAGATACAAAAATTCTAAAAACACAATTTCGTAGATAATTTTTGCAGATATATAATTGTTTATTGATTTATTGTGTACTTAGGAACGAAAATTTGAATTGGCTTAAATTCAATACATTCCAAAATTATAAATTATTAGTGGGACGATTTTCAATAGTAATCTTTACGACTTCTATATCTTTTGGAATTCTGAAAAATGAATAGAATTTTGTGTGATAGAAAAGTTGAACTGAAAAAATGGTGTCAAAATCGGTTTTTCGACCATGGGTGATGTTGGCTGGTTTGCAGATTAAGCTATAGACAAGTTATTTAGTTGAAGGCAGCGATTTGCAATTTGAACGTTCATTTGTTTTGTAATAATGAAGATCATTAGGTATTCTGACAATTGGACCTGGCGGTATCCTCTATATTTGCGAAAATGTTTTTTGACCAATATAGAACTTTTGAAACATAAATATTTATCCGAAACATTTCTAAGAAAATTAGTGACTAACGTTTTCCATTTTTATTTCCCAAAATTCGAGTGACTTTCTGTCGGAAAAAAATATTTTTGAAAAAGAAAACCGTCACGTGAAAAATAGTTCTACTTGAAAACCGACAATTTTATAGTCATGTTGACGCTGAGGCCGCTCGACAAGTATTTCTAGTCAAAGAAAAATTACGTCTAAGGAGAAAATTAAGATCTTTCGTGGAGCGGATGGCAATCCGCTGAACTTCGGCAGGTTTCGCGGCGTCGGACGACATTTGCGAGGAATTGCGAATTAAAGTAATTATTTAATTTTTTTACTATGGCGGTTATCGCTGTAAAATTATCACCGGCTCGCATTACGGGTTTTCCAATAAATCTTTTTTTAATTTTATGCTACAAATTTTAACATTCATTTTGCCCGAATCTACTTACTTTTTATTTCGGCATTATAAGAAATTACCGCGCTGTATTTCAGACATTGTCAGGATTTTTTTTAAATGCAGGCACAAAAATGACAAACATTTTTAGCGTGCTATTTTTGTTTACAAATTCTCGGTGTAATGACATGGATTAAGTATTCATTTTTAATGTTTCTTGGTTATTTCACGGTTTTTTCTTATTAATTACTTAATACAACACGATGTATAAAATAATAAATTATTTCTTATTACTAGAATTATGTCATTGCTAATGCATATGTAATTAGCATTTCCCGATTTAAAGAGAATGACAGCAGAGCTTTAGAGAGTGCCAGGATTTATAGCATTTACCCAAATAAATAAAAGGATTTAAAATATTTCTGCATTTGCCATTAATATATAAAATTTCGCATTTTAATACATTATTGGTTGATCATAATAAAGCTTTCACAATTATATTCAAAGAATTTATCACTATTTTATTTAATTATGGTGTCAAGTGAATACTTCACAAATAATCTCTGTCCAGAAATCCAATTATTTGTCGTATTTCAAGGTACACAAATAAATACAAAATAATCAAGGCTTTTTCAATAGTTATTGGATAGAAAAGATACGTATTGTTTTTATATATTATTTAAAACATCATTCAAATGTCATCAATATGTCCTCCAATATTTTCCGACTAATAATTATGTCCCAACATTTCAATGAGTTAGGTTAGTGTTTTTTTATTGCTGTTAATCTCCCTCCCTAAGGAACTTTCAATGCTTTCATTTATCCAACTATCATCATAATATCCGAACAGTTTTGAGATCCGAAAACCGAATATATTGTATTTTTATGACAGTTAAACGTAATACATTGTATAGAATATTTTTCTATGATTTGAAGGTATACCATGCATATATCTGAAATAGTACAGACCATGCAATGTAATCTTTATTAAAAGTGTCCTCTTTAGTAAAAATTCTTTATCGTATCCACTGATTTTGCCGCAAATGTGGATTTACGATGCAGAAGAAACGTTTATATTTTTAATGTGCAATACCATTTATTTTTATGCGGCAATACGGTATACCGTATTGATAAATGCAACATTCAATCCTTTTAAATATTGTACAAATAATTTGTACCACGTATGCAGTATGTCTGTTTCACCTCGAATGCAATAAAAAACTAGTAATATGACTGATATGTTGCAAAAGACGTGTATCGTATACTGTTCTCTTTAATATTATTCAATATGGTAACTATTAAAAAGTCATTGGCACAAATAGATCAATTAAATATATAATATACTCGTAAATCAAAAATCTTGTATTCAACTTAGATTTCTTGATATTTATAACTTTCAAGTGACTATTACTAATTTTATTATTTTTCATATTTCTTCCATGCTGAGTCTAAATGATGAGTCTTAGATGCTAGTCTGAAAAATAAAAAAACATGTTACACGTAGAAAATATCAGAAATCAACCCTTATGAATAAACAATTTCAAAACCATTTTGCAATCGAAATAAAACGTATTCGATAAAACATGTCATGAGATACTAATAGCATAGAATAGCATTAATTCAGAATAGCTGACAATCAATTCTTACACAGAAAATAATACTCTCCCGATACTAAATATTTTAAAAGTTTCCTTGGTCTGATTTATAATGTTTATTTTTTGTGTATAGATAAATTATAAAATTTTATGGATTATGAAAAAATAATTAGAAAACTGGCCTTACAAGTGAAAAAGGTTATCGTTTTTTTACTTCATTCCAAAGTATTATCTGTTATTCCATATTAATAAAAATAATTTGACGTTTGATATATTATTACTATGCATTTTTACATACAGCACAGATCTAATGTCGTACTGTCTTTTCTTTCTTTTAAACGATATTGAAGGATTGTTTGCTACTACTCATACACTAGCAGAAGGCAAATATCACATAAACATTTACTTAACGTAATTATCTGAATTATTACAATAAA
This sequence comes from Rhyacophila evoluta, assembly GCA_022683975.1. Classification (NCBI taxonomy): domain Eukaryota; kingdom Metazoa; phylum Arthropoda; class Insecta; order Trichoptera; family Rhyacophilidae; genus Rhyacophila; species Rhyacophila evoluta. The sequence continues at coordinate 27,666 of JAGVSQ010000831.1, forward strand.
GTATGTATGTGTTAATTCATTTTCACGGTGTGCCTTATTTATAGAATTGCATCAATGCCACAAAAGTGATTTATATATTAAATATATGTCAAAAAACATCGGGAAACTAAATAAAATCACTAAATTGAAGTAGCGTTTACTTTATGGAATAAAAATAAAATGATTGAATTCGATGAGTTAATACGTTTTTTAATAGCAATATATGTTGGACTATTATTAAATATTTGAAGACAATGTAAATTGAATGAAAGAAGATAGTTTTACTTGATTGATTAGTATTTTCCTCGACTGAGCTAGCGCCTTTCACTAGCATATAGAGTTAACAGCTATATGTAATGGCGTAGCAACATATTCAGTGCCCTGGAGCAAGTAAAATCGTTGCGCCTCCTATAGGCTCTCGTTTTTTAGTTTTTTCGTCCACTACCTTGAATTTTTTACTTCCTTCCAAAAAATAATGTTTTCTTGCTTTTTTTTTAGCTTTCGCACTTACTAAAAAATAGCAGACTGCTCCAACCGCTTTTCAGTAGCTACGCCACTGGTAATAAGTACAACGTGTGTTAAATTATTAAAAATAACTTATGATTCTTGTATGGATAAACAACATTTTAAAATAAAATTATATGTTAATACACTAGGGTAGAAACAATATATCGACACAGAATAAAACGATTATTTGATGTCAGGTACGTTAAAAGAAATTTCGGAAATGTAAGTTGTTCCCTGAGAATCGTAAGCAATTTATTCATGTCTCAAGATAAATGATACTTAATTAGTTGTGATGCGTTTTTACCGGAGTGAAATGTTATTGCGCGAAGAAATGTTCGCCGTCGTTGGTGTTGCCTGTGGCCGGATTTGCGAGTATGTTTTCACAGTCAAAATAAACATCGATAACATTATTTTCAACGGCGCCGACAGCCGACACAGACTAGAGATGTGCGTGTCCTCATATAGGACATTTATTTTGAAGCACGATGATGCATCGGTCGTAATATATAATTCTATAAGACGAACATTATTAAAATTCTAAATTATTTAAAACTGGTAATCTTCCATATGTGAGAACACTGTTAACGACCCGGGTTTCGCCTTTCGGCATCTTCAGGCTACATTCGTCTACCTAATGCAAAAATTCAACATTTAACTTTATACAAGTAGAATATAGGGCAGGGCAACTTTGATAATACCATACAACTACGCTATTAATGAACTCAGTATGTGCCTAAACATAATATAGCGCGATAAACATGATATATTGGTAAGGAATTGAATATCTGCACACTTTTTTGTTATTTATCTCGAAGAAGCGGATAGATCTGACAATAATCAGGGTTTCATGCTCTTTTTTCGATTATGCTTATCATTATTATGCGCCGCTATTAATTTAGTATTGGATAAAAGCCTCCCAAATAGTTATTATCTATGGTACTTAGTAGTATTAAAGGGTAACAGGACAGTTTTGTCGCATATTGATTTGAATAGTGTTATGGCGTCTTATTATTTTTCTATTCAATTAAAAATCCGTTGGACCGCAAAATTTTCTATCATCGTCTGTTTTGAAAATTAGCAAATATGTGTTTGTTTGTAATGTCCTCTCACGTTTTTACCGATTTTTCGAAAAGCTTGCTGCGTTGGACAGGTAAATGACAGTACTAACTTCCGTTTCGATATCTGGAAGAGACAGCTTCGAAGTAAATAATTCCATATATATATATATATATAGTAAATTATTGTATTTATATAATTTTCCTTATATAATTCCAAAACAGCTGCATATAATTTCCCTCGCAATACAAACAATTTCAAGATAAATCTCAAAGTATAGATATCATTACAATTATACTTGCCTTTAAACAAAGGCGGTACATATTTTCGTATACTATATATGTAATAAATACGAATAATATTGTAAGTTGTGATAAATTTAATGGAAATGTGCTTTATTAAAATGTTTCAAAATATGGTAATTTCGATATTGTATTATATTGCAGAGTTATTATTTGTTTTCAAGTTCATAATAGAGTAATTAATCATACACGCCTGTGTACGTGTGTATGTACAATGGCGTAGCAACATATTCAGTGCCCTGGAGCAAGTAAAATCGTTGCGCCTCCTATAGGCTCTCGTTTTTTAGTTTTTTCGTCCACTACCTTGAATTTTTTACTTCCTTCCAAAAAATAATGTTTTCTTGCTTTTTTTTTAGCTTTCGCACTTACTAAAAAATAGCAGACTGCTCCAACCGCTTTTCAGTAGCTACGCCACTGGTAATAAGTACAACGTGTGTTAAATTATTAAAAATAACTTATGATTCTTGTATGGATAAACAACATTTTAAAATAAAATTATATGTTAATACACTAGGGTAGAAACAATATATCGACACAGAATAAAACGATTATTTGATGTCAGGTACGTTAAAAGAAATTTCGGAAATGTAAGTTGTTCCCTGAGAATCGTAAGCAATTTATTCATGTCTCAAGATAAATGATACTTAATTAGTTGTGATGCGTTTTTACCGGAGTGAAATGTTATTGCGCGAAGAAATGTTCGCCGTCGTTGGTGTTGCCTGTGGCCGGATTTGCGAGTATGTTTTCACAGTCAAAATAAACATCGATAACATTATTTTCAACGGCGCCGACAGCCGACACAGACTAGAGATGTGCGTGTCCTCATATAGGACATTTATTTTGAAGCACGATGATGCATCGGTCGTAATATATAATTCTATAAGACGAACATTATTAAAATTCTAAATTATTTAAAACTGGTAATCTTCCATATGTGAGAACACTGTTAACGACCCGGGTTTCGCCTTTCGGCATCTTCAGGCTACATTCGTCTACCTAATGCAAAAATTCAACATTTAACTTTATACAAGTAGAATATAGGGCAGGGCAACTTTGATAATACCATACAACTACGCTATTAATGAACTCAGTATGTGCCTAAACATAATATAGCGCGATAAACATGATATATTGGTAAGGAATTGAATATCTGCACACTTTTTTGTTATTTATCTCGAAGAAGCGGATAGATCTGACAATAATCAGGGTTTCATGCTCTTTTTTCGATTATGCTTATCATTATTATGCGCCGCTATTAATTTAGTATTGGATAAAAGCCTCCCAAATAGTTATTATCTATGGTACTTAGTAGTATTAAAGGGTAACAGGACAGTTTTGTCGCATATTGATTTGAATAGTGTTATGGCGTCTTATTATTTTTCTATTCAATTAAAAATCCGTTGGACCGCAAAATTTTCTATCATCGTCTGTTTTGAAAATTAGCAAATATGTGTTTGTTTGTAATGTCCTCTCACGTTTTTACCGATTTTTCGAAAAGCTTGCTGCGTTGGACAGGTAAATGACAGTACTAACTTCCGTTTCGATATCTGGAAGAGACAGCTTCGAAGTAAATAATTCCATATATATATATATATATAGTAAATTATTGTATTTATATAATTTTCCTTATATAATTCCAAAACAGCTGCATATAATTTCCCTCGCAATACAAACAATTTCAAGATAAATCTCAAAGTATAGATATCATTACAATTATACTTGCCTTTAAACAAAGGCGGTACATATTTTCGTATACTATATATGTAATAAATACGAATAATATTGTAAGTTGTGATAAATTTAATGGAAATGTGCTTTATTAAAATGTTTCAAAATATGGTAATTTCGATATTGTATTCTATTGCAGAGTTATTATTTGTTTTCAAGTGTATAATAGAGTAATTAATCATACACGCCTGTGTACAAGCGATATATTTCTTCATACAAGTAGTATGCTATATGTTATATTTATAACACGTATTGAATCGAAAAAAATGTTGTGAAGTCAATGTGTTGCGTATTAGTTACATACTAAGTTCACTTCGCGAGTAGAAATGAAGCGAAAACCCGTCCAACCTCTCGAATGAGTTCAACCGGCACCGGTGTAAACGACTGTTGAAACTTGGTTGTTACACTGGAATACGTAGGCAGGTAATTATGATAAACACGAACTTTGTGAAAAAATCGATAATCTACGGGGCGGTTGGGGAGCGAATGGGGTGGTTCGGCTTTGCTTTACGAAATAAAAACGCTTAGATTAATTGTTCGGCGTATGATGTATTTCGTCGACCTCGATAATTTTGGGCATGCTTCTCTGTGATTTGTAGAATACGAATGTCTGAGCCGAATATTTATGATAGAGGCTTGTCAGAATGTTTTACCGGGTCAAACAGGAATTCTTGTGATTTAAATTTCAGAATTATTCGCCAGCAATACCGACATTACCCCTCCTCAGGAACATTTTATTATCTTCTAAAAATGTTAACCAAGTACCACGCTGAAGAACATTTAATCTTTAAACAGCAAATAAATTCATAGTTAGAATATAAATTTCAAATGAACCATTCGTTCGTTTTGGTGCAGTCCGTATGTGGACGCTGCTTTCTACCTACAGGGCCCCTCTTTGGAAAGCTTTGTGATTCCAGTGTACCTTTGCACTAATAAAATGTTTATACGGGATACCGTACTGTAATTTTACAACGTTTCGTCCCCCATCTATTTTCCTATCATAACGGTTTGGATTTTTTAACTTTTGTCATAGTACGTCAAAGTACTCTGCCCATAGTATCAGACCGCAATCAATATTTATTACATATATGATATATGTAAGTAAACCCTGAAACTCAATTTGTGTTGCACAAATTTTCGCATCCAAGAAAAATATTTCAGTAGAACAGTGTATAATATCTTGTTCCCCTCTTTTACTATACCGTAAGTACTCTATTTTTTTTTTTTAATTTTAATAAAACCATCGAATGCCGCTATATTTTTTCACTTAATATGTTACTTAGTGATTGGATACTGCGTATTTTTTTTTTAAATAATCTATTGAGGGCTATACACGTAAGTTCGTATTCATTATCATTTTCTACAAAAACCATTAACGCACAAAATTGCAATATTCTTCAAATCAAAAAAAAAAAATCTTATGTTTACAATGATACGACAAACATATCAAATAATATTCATAACACAAAACTTTAAATAATGTAATTTCAAACTTGTTTCAAAATATTATATATTGACGGGGATAAGTAAACGGTTTGATTTTTTCTTTATAACTTTCACGGTTCTATATAATTACCGTATGTCATTGCTCTCTACGCCAACCTGAAAATATTTTACCCCTAGCACCATCACCATTCAATGTTTGATTTGTCAACAGTAATTATCCACAATCCAAAAGGAAACGATGACATTGACTAAGTTTCATGCATCTTGGTTACATAGTGTAATGTTTTTGTTAGTGAAAAGGAGTGCGATATAAACATTTTATATTTTTTAAACTGTCGCGATGTAAAAATACTTCCAACTAATACTGATAAAAATTCTTGCATATTGTAGTGGAGGATCTATTTTTTTTTTTTTGTTGTTTATTTGAAATCTGTGAAAATCGATCTTTTGCGATGTACGTCTAAAATAACATAAAATGCTGTATTGATTTAATACTTTTATTTATAAATAATCTTGTTTTTAACATTCTTTTTATGAATATAGAATGTGGAAAAGAAAAAGAAAAAAGACGTAACCCTCAATTTTTCAAAATAGCTGAAAATTACCCGAAAATGCCATCTTATTTCATCATACTATAACATATGTATATTCCGTATTAATTTGACAAATCCAAGTTTTTTTTTATATATCGAAAAAATGTCTCAAAAAAATTGGGCTCGGAAACCTACACTACAAACTATATAATTACGCCAGTGTGTACTCAGATCTGTCAAAAATATGTCATCCTTAAGCAGCTCTACCAATAAATCGTTTTAAGGGTGTATTTTATATCAAAAAATCGCAAAGATAAATAGCAAAACTTGTAGTTTTTATACTCGCCTCCATAATTGTCAAACACAGAGTTTAAAATTTACACTTTAAGCCATCGATATATTCTTTGCGTGTATTTAAATTTAACCATAAGCTATTTAAATCTTGAAATTTTATTTTATTTCGAGACATTTGTGTCTTTAAATACAACAAGTCCGATGAGGTCCTGTCCAGGTTCAGAAAGCCACTCTACCTGAAAGATATTTCTTTTAGGCCAGTTGTTAGGTTAGGTTAGGTTAATTAAAGCTAATTAAGCTCACCTCGGAGGAGGGGGAAAACTTAGGATTATCATACTGGGCCATACCTGAACCGATTAAAAACACAAAACCTTTACCCTGAATT
>JAGVSQ010000832.1:0-29250 GCA_022683975.1 Rhyacophila evoluta
AAACTACAAATAAAATATTTGTGTGTTTCTTGTTCATATTTCGGATTGCAATAAAATACAAATGCTGTCAAAATGATAGGAGAAATAAACTTTATGAAATATAATAATTTATTCACAATACTTACCTCTCCCCCATTCCGTAAAAACTTAATAAAATGCCAACATTATATCAAGATATTTGTAACAAATAAAATTGAAAGTAGCACTAATTTATTATATTTCTGACGTTTTAATTTTTTTTTGTTTTGTTTTTGTGCTGTTTCTATATTTTATATTATTCCATTTTTGATTTTCAATTTGTTCGTTAGAAAATTCTAAGACATCCAATTTTTATGTCAAATTCAATTTCGCCCGTAATATTATCTTACATTCGTTTAAAAAAAATACCTAATAACAAAATATTTCTTGTTTTCTTTACACTATTTGAATAAATACATAATTAAGCATTCAGGATAAGCTTCTCATTCTGGTATAGTTCTTTAATTGAAGTTTGCTTGATTTTTTCATTTCAATGCTTGTACTTTTTATTTTCAGTGTGGAATACGTTTCAATAGACGCTTTCAAAAATGGGATTGATTCTAAAGTGTAAGGGTCTGCATTAGGGCCAAGGCTTAGTGGCACCGGCACCCGGGTCATGTAATCGACGCGGACAAAACTTTGGCCTCGGCCGTAGTTTCAGTTTGTGGCACATAAATTATTCAAACGCGTCAAGTGACATAAAGAAAATGACGGAAAATAAAAGAAAATAACTGTTCGGCGCTGACACCTTACTCGGCATGAAAGGAAAAGTGTTTGAAAAGTCTTTTGACATCCAAAATAGTAAACTACAAAAATAATAAACGTTTTTGTCATATAAAAATGTGAGATACATTGTGAGCTGTTTGTTATGGTGAGTCTAATTTCATATTTTGTATTGCATATTATCAAGCTATTTTATTTAATTTAATTTACTGAAATGTGTATCTTCCCGTACTTTTATATTCCACCGGTAACCATGAGTACCTAAGGACATACCGATGTTGAGTAATCATTATACATTTGATAATTTTAGTTGTATATAAAATAATATATTATTCAATTCATTCCATAATTTATAATACATGTATATAGATCACGTAAAATAATACAAATTTTTTAAAACTGAAAAGTTGAAAATACTTGATCCAGATAAACCTGTGAGATGTTATATATAAATCAACAAATTACTAGACTTCTAAGTAGTATAGATAATAATATCATATCGTTTTAAGTACTATAGATATTGTTAAATACCAAAAGTGTTTTAGTTAAAATAAACACTCTCTCTCAAATGCTTTCTTGTAGAATGGATTGCTCGTAAAATTAATTTTTCAAACTGTGGGAAACTGAATAAAAGACATTTATTTGAAAAAAATAACAAAGCATCTTCGATCAAATAATCCAGTTTCCTTTTGATATATTGTATTTTACCATTATTCTGCTCATAGCTGCATGGCGTGAAAATCAATTCAATTTCATTCCCAAAGGAGATCAAGATGGTTTTAAATCTAAATACAGTTGCGTCCTTACCGTCACTTTTTTATTAAATTTCATATGAATATTTGGTCTATTTTTATGATTTTGTTTTTTATTGTATTATAATGGGCTTCTACCAAATTTTTAACGTATACAAAAGATTACGAAATCAATCTTACCAAATACATATTAAGTTATCGAAATTTCTTTGAAGAAACAATTCTTTCACAGTTCATTCACGCATAATTTTCGGTAACTTCAATAAACTCGTTATGCATTATTATTCCTCTTTTTGATAGAAGTGTGACGTTTTTTAAATAATGAACTGTGAATATATATTTTCTGTCTATTTAATGATTTATTTATTATTAATTAAACAAATTATTCAGTTGTTAGATCATCAGTCTTAAGAAAAATCATGGTCTACAAAATATATTATTTTCGTGTATGACATAGCTCTAAATACACTGTTTTGCGTTGATATTGCATTTAAAGAATCAATCAAGGATATTTTTAATTATTCTAAAAGAAAAAAATACTCAAAACTACTCGTTATAGTCTAATAACAAAATTTCTAATATTACTAAGTAAATTAATATTCTCACAGTATTATTTCAACCTTATCATTTTATAATATTTAACATTTCTTAAAACAACCATGAAAGATTTATCTTATTATTTCGTTTATCAATAATGTATTATTGGATAATTTTTATAGTAAATTTCACTTCAAAAAATTGTTTAAAGTTAATGGAAAACAATACTATTTTTATATCTTGGTACCTTATCGAGCAGAAACTATATTTTATATAAAAGTAATAAAGTATGATATTACTAAATTCTCTTTTAACGATGCTGTGTTTTTTAAATTATTGTGATTTTTTTAGTTTTAATTACATTTTTATTGGATAATCTATTCGCATTTTTTTATTACTTTCAAATTTTTTTTAATGCCGCACGCCTCTAAAACACAAAAGATAGATTTCAATCGATTCCACAGTTTGTGTGATTTCTTTATACGTTCACAGTAATGTAATGAAATGATGTAAGCGGGAGATTTTTATTACCACACGTGTGAACACTGGGTGTATTTTACGTATCGAATAATTCACCAGGTAAATAAAAATCAGGGTGGAATACTTGTGATAAAAAATCTATTCGCTCTTCGAAAAGGCACTTTTTGTAATCACATTGATTGTAAAGTATTGAATAAATTAAATTTTGTAGCATACTTTATTCGCATTCTGTATATTGTTTCAATTTAATTTTTACCTGATTTGTGTCTCATTAGCAAAAAATATGACTAACACACTAAGCCACGAAAATTAAAAAAAAAAAATTAACTGCAAAATCTATGTTTGCTTTAAAACAGCGAAATCTGATATCTACAGATATATTTCTAAATCTGTATCATCTATAACGTTTTTAATGTTTTGTTTCTAAATATATGTATATTTTATTAGACTACAAAAAATAAATTTATTAAAACAGCCACGCATTGTGTTACCCCATACATACGAATATGCTTGTAACGTATAAAATGTTAAAACTTTTAAGCACTAAATAAAATAATTCAGTTTTTAATTTTCATATTATAAATAAAATAAAATTATACCATGCATATATATATCAATCAATTATCTCCCAGTGGTTGAGTGGTAAGAGAGCGTACTTTTACGCCATAAGTTGCGTTCACAGACGGCTGCATAAGATTATATACATGATGGGTTAAGCAATTATCGCAATCGTTAAATTTTTCTTAATTCATTAAATAGTTAATTCAGAATAATTTACCGCTAATATAGATATCTCTAAAGTTTGAAAGAATTAATACGAGTTATTCGATTATTGTTCCAAATATTTATCAACGTTTCTATAAAAGACATAAATATTTTTTAAGGATTTTAAATCACTTTGAAAGATAAAACAAATAAAATTAACATTCACAAGGAATCACTTATTTGTTCATACATAATTTAACTAACTTCACTGTGCTAAAATGACTAACATTAATTAATAAATAATACAATCAAAATTCCATCAAACTTTGATCTTAAAAACATTTGATAATTAATTGACTAATATTTAATGAATATAAGATACGAATAAGGTAATATTTCTTCTTTACTGTTTAACAATAACACTGTAAAGTCACATTCAACTTTGCTATGTACATGTTTGAATCAAACTGTTACCTTAATAATGCATAATTCTCTCATGAATCAACGTAATAAAGCTATAAATAGGATACGAATAGGATACCAGTTTGTAGTAAAAAGCGAAGGGAAACCGCAATAAGATGGACGTTAGACGAACGTTACTCGACCACCGAACATGTAATGTACCCACCGAGTTCTTTCGGTCGATGAAAATACAGGAACATTACTGTATTGTACATCGTAAAACCAAAAGTGTAATTTATTTAAGGGCATACGATCGATCGCGGGTTAGGAAGTACGCGGGCTGCGGCCGGTGAGGAGGGGCGAGGGGAGGGTCTCACGCGACGCTACCGGAACGACGTAAAGACGCGGTCACACCACACTGCGGCGGCCCCGCGACGCCTTCATTAAATATTTCCGCCGAGGATTCCGTGAATTTACAGAAACAGATTGCATATTCAGTACGTAGTAACTACTGTGATGGGTCGCTTACATTCATGTTACCGTCCTCCAGAAAATTACGACATTTTTTTATGTAGCTGTGGTCGATGTCTTTGCATTTAAACACAGTAGCAAAATATTTTCACAACTAAAAATGTTGAAAATTTAACATTATTTGTATTATATTTGTTGATCTAGTCTAAAAATTATAGTATTTAGCACTTAAATGTCTAACTATTCAGAAAACTAAAAACTATTAGCATCAATATTGAAATTGATAATGTTTGATATTCAAGTCACCTTTAATAAATACGCACTTAACGCATTTTTACATTGAGCTATTTAAATTTACTAATCGGTACAATATTCAAAACTATTTCACATTTCTATTGTAATAATATGAAGCTTTTGTCAAACTTTTGAAAAGTGTAATATTTTTCTATCAAATAATGTGTATACATCCATCATACGTAAACATATTAAACTTTTCTCAAAATATCCAGTATAAATTGAATCAAAATTTAATTAATCAAATATGACTTCGATAAATAGGACCATACTTTGTGCATATGTATTATGTTATAATATTCAATTTTATTTTGTTATTTTCTGCAAGACTTTGCTTATAAATATTAATAATTTATAAAGTGTTACGGCATTAATATACCAAATTTGGCACAACGGAATAATTTTACTTTGAAAAAATGCTCCGAGATTTATATATAAAAAAGTTTATCATGCAAAACAGAAAGACCAAAAACCAGGACACATAAGTTTTTATTTCCGTAGGCCACCCGCCACAGCGCTTTATATTTCCGGATCTGAAACAATGTTAAAACAAACTTTCATTTGCAGTCCTTACATCTATCTACATTTTAAATTCACAATTTTATTTATTACAACGAATGCCCATATTTTCCCAACCCACGAATTGCGTATGGGAAATACGAAAAGACGATTATATATATTTTTTAATCCAGCTGAAACCTTACAAAAGGTTTGTTTCGTCTAAGCAGTTGATATACTTTAAAAAAACAAAGTACATTATTTACACTAACAAATCTAATTATAAAACGATTTTTTTATGATATTATATAGTTATTACAAAAACTATTCTCATTAATTATTATATATATCTATTACTTAGTTCTATTTCTCAAATTAAATAACAACTATATCGCTTTTCTTTCCTTATTGATAATCTATGTAGAAATATGAAGTATTATTTACACATTTGTGAGAAATTAATAAAATTTAATAAAAGTTTATGTGATAGATAAATTTTAGATATAAGAAGTAATAAAAATTTTATTTTTTTATACCATATTCGCTCCCAACGCAGATCATATGGATCTGCACAGTGTGAAGGTATCCACGCCGAAAAAGGAATATATGAATCTCTGCAATGTGAAAAAGACTTGACAGATTATTTTTTACAAAAATTGTTTGTCAGACAATTACTCAACCCAATGGCCATCCAGTCTTGCTTTTTCAGATTTTTGAAAATCTGACAGATGGAGATTCGAACCCGCATTCTTCGGATTTCTAGACGCCCACGCTACCAATTACGCTACAGGGGAGACAAAAAAGTAATAGGGTTAAAATAACACATTTTCGTGTAATAGAAATAATAAATTTCGTAAAAATATCTAATTATATTTACAAAACACCGTATTAAAACAAATTCTTAAGCTTTAGTTAATTTTTCATCCATGTTGACACACTAAATTATCTCTGCAAAATAAGTTAAAATATAATTCAAGTAATGTACACATTTTACGTGCGAAGGCAATAAAATTTACAAATCATATTAGCCGAAGGTTGTTACGTGCCAGTACATTTTGTTTGAACTTCAAGACCTTTGTTACTCCTACTCAATGAATTATTTGTATGAGATAACGTATTTTACAAAGGCTTACAAAATTCATTGGAACCTTTTGATAGGCAACTTTTTGCTCCGAAGGGATAGGCGCTATCACGAAGTTTGAAATCCATCCCAAAGCTTCGTAATTTGTCACATAAATGCTGTATATAGCAAAACATCGAGGAAAACAACTCTACATGACCTGAACGCAATGAACTGAAAATATCATTCGTCATTAACGTTAAATAAATAGTGTCATTTAAAAATAACAATCATATTTCTAAATTTATTTTTCCCAGAATTTTATCTGCCAAAATGGTTTGATTTTGTCACATGTTATGATAATCTTTTGCTATTTTGAAAACATTAATGTAATTCATACATTTTTCTCAATGTATTAAATTTATATTTACTGTGCGAAGTATACATAAGTTAAGAAAAATTGATATAGTAAAGTTCATAATTTGTGTATATTTTTATATGCAATATTCGAGTATCGAAATATTTTTCAGCAGTAATTATTATGAGACGTAATCTATCTGAATAAATAAAAAATACTGTATTTTAAATGCGACAGAAATAATAGATCTAATTTTGATGTTAATATTTGAAAAAAAAATAACGATTTCTCTTGAATATAGTCTTCTATCTATATTAATAACAATGTAAATGTTCGCTTGTTCAAAATCTTAAAACTCCCAAACTTATTCACCGATTACTTTGAAATTTTGACACAACGTTGCATTTTAATACGCGCGTATTTTTATAAATACCTTTTATCCAACAGAATTTTTGAATTCACTCGATCTGCCAGGGAAAATCGACGTGCCAAGTATCATGTTGTGAAATATCAAGCCAAAGCTTTGCAATGGTATGCGACTTATTAAACATAAAAAATAATGAGGAACGTTGTAGAAGCAACAATTTTGACAAGACCTTTTTAAGGTAAAGATGTTTTCATTTCTCGCAGTCCTATGAATCTAACGGGTATGCACTTTCAATTTATGGGATGGCAATTACCAATTTGATTGACGTTTGCAATCACCTTCGACAAAGCTAAATGCCAATTTTCAGAATTTTGCGGTTTAGATTTAGTCACGATTTTTTTCTCATATGGATAATTATATGTTACGTGTTCTAGAGTCGGCAAACCAGACAATTTGTGTATATGCACAGACAATGTAAAAACAAAATTATCGTATACCCACAAACAATTTGAAATTAAACAAATTAGGAAATTATTTATTTTCCATTTAACCACAATGAGCCACAGCAATGCGTAGCCGGTTACAGCTAGTTATAAATAAAAGTTTCGCACAGTTTGGTTTTTATTTACTGGATACACGAGCTGTATTGCATTTTAATATTTATTGTCACTCCGCTAGCGTAGTTCGTAGCGTGCACGCCTAGCAATCTGGGAAAAGCGGGTTCGATTTCCCATCTGACGGATTTTAAAAATTCAAAAATGCAAGACTCGATGCCCATTGAGTTAAGCATTACTTAATTTCATATTCTATTTAAATTAAGCCAACTTGCAAAATGATATTTTTTTTTCATATTTGAGTTGAAGAAATCTTTTTAAAATCATTATGAGTGACAAATAATCTTTTTCTAACAATTAATTAATCCCCATATTTATAAAACGGCGCAATTACTCCATAATAATTTCACAATGAGCATTATTTAAAATTACTGAGGAATAATATTCTTTGATTATAAAAACCTTTGTAGATTTAATTAGGACTGTCCTAATTCAATTTGTCCCGTATCTCTTGCTCGTCTACTCACGGGACCCTATTGTATTCTTTAAGACGTACCCAATAAATCTTTCGCGGTACAAAGGCGGACTTTTTGCTTCTCTCCGAGTTATATAAGCTCATTCATTTAGCGAAAAAAGTTCGCATCCGAGGGTGATTCTTGAAAAGATTCACAAATGCTAAATGCCGTCGATTGAAAGGGGCTAAAAAGTTTTCTCAGCTGACACCCTTTCAGAAACTTTTCAAAGTTGTAAGCTTACTTTATTCATAATTCAGTTATTTTATGCAACGAAATCGCCGAAATAATTGTGTTGATTAATTTTAGACTTGATAAAAAATAGATATAATCTAAATTCTAAACAATAATTTTATCAGTATTTTTTTTGTGCATAAAAAAATATTAAGCACACTTGGAATTTTTTTTAATTCTCAGACAGATTCTTAAATAACGTGACTGACACAAAATGCAAAATTTTATTTTTTGTGAAATCCAAATTTAATACACCAAAAAACTAAATATTTAACAACCAGCAATCGCGTAAAGAAATATTTGAAAATATGTCACATATTAAAACGGAGATTTATATACTCTACTAACAGAGTAGACATGAATGCCAATGAAAAAAAAAATATTCACAAATCGTCGTCCATTTAATATCTTGAAGAATCATAATCAGTCAAGTGGTTTCATATGTATTTATAAAAAAAGCAATCAAGATAATTGAAAAAAAATATCTTCTCTTCAGAAATATTTGGTCAACAAAAATTTAGGACTGTCGTTTCGAACATTTGAAATGTGCTTTTTATGGCGTCAAACCTCAAAAGACTCTTTTAAGTGACTTAAAATCACATAAACTTTTTATATTTTTATCAATGAACACTTAAAATTATATTTCGAAAAACGGTCTTCATATCTTCCAACAATTTATGCTAAGATTTTATTTAATCTTAATCTTTTGCTAAATAGAATTAAATAAATTGATACAAGGACTTTTCAAATAGTTTAACAAATATAATAAACCTTCGTACGAGAAAACTCCAAGGTATATTTTATCATGAATTTTCCTTTTTTTTAGCACTACTAATTATATTTCTTATGCTTAATTCGAGCGGCAAAAAATAATAAAAATCATTATGATATAATATAAGCAACGTAATAATTTAACATTTTTTTAAATAATATGAATCGATTTATCTGTCACTTTTTATTTTGTCTGTGGTCGTATCATATTCACGACATAAACCGTTCTGTCAAAAATACGTCCAATTCGATTAAGTATCAAATATGCATGGTATTTTTACAGCTAGACAGTAAAAGATTTTCCAAGAAAAACGTTTTATTGTCTTTTGCGAATAAATAATGATTTTTTCGTACCCTCAACGTAACTGCATGTATAAATGAATGTAAAAAACAAAACATATAAAACTATTATGAAATCAACACAATTTCTTTAATATGTTTCCATAACAAAATTTTCTATTTTGTATTAGCTCTAAAATGGAAATTATGCATGAAATGAGGAACAAATGTGAAGTTTTTTTATGAGAATTGAATACCAACCAATTACCTTTTTTTCAATACGAAATATATCATCAACAATTCGATAAATTATTATTTAACCATTGGAAACTTGATGAATTTTATTCTTGTCTATTTTTTATACGAAAATATTTGGTATGTAACTTTAATAGTGATAGATTGTTATGTGACTATTTTCGGTATCAGTAAACTTGATTAAACAAAACTACATGCATATTATTTTCAAATTTAGCAAAAGTAATGAAAATCGACTTATTCACGAAATTAAAGATCGAGTTTTTATTCTCAAACATCTGGCTAGTTTTCTGTAGCTTCGTAGTTTTTAATCGAATTTCAGCTTTTAAAAATAACCTCGATCAAAAGACTACAGTCTAAACACAGTGTATTTTTATACAACTACGTGTGATTATATGTTATTATAAACAACCAATTTAAGTTCCAATGCATTTAGATTTATACACAATATGTTTATAAGTTTGTATTTTATTTGATGAAATGCTATCTTTATACAGAACTTTAAGTAACACAAAAGTAAAATATAGTAAACATCACATATAATTATACAATATCTCACATATATAAATAATTAATTAATATTTTCGACTGATGGTGCTTGATCGAAATTGATGTTAAATTCTAAATTATTTAAAACTGGTAAACTTCAATATGTGACATCATTGTTAGCGACCCGGGTTTCGCCTTTCGGCATTTTCAGGCTACATTTTATGTGGACAGTGAACGAACATATAACATACTACCAATAATTCTTATTGTAACTTACTATTTACTGTATTAAATTAGTAAATATCATTAGTGAGACAACAAAAATATCCCTAATATTTTGGAATAAACTAACAAACAAAAACTTATCATTACTCTATTGTGTTAAACTTATTTAATTATAATGAACATCATTATGAAATATAAAAGGCGAAACCCGGGTCGTTAACAGTGATTTACATATGGAAGTTTACCATTTTTAAATAATTTAGAATATAAATAATTGTCATCTTACTTTGACAGTTAACGTATGTCAGACTTAAATAATTGAATAATAATGCTTATTAACAATATTTTACATCAAAATTTTATTTTATTCTATAAACATATTTTTTTAAATAATATTAATGCTTATCTATGTTCTTTCTTTTTCCTCTATATATATTAGTATGAATTAGTTTTTAAATTGATGTTTGCAAGCATATTATTTTATTTAATGATGAATATATAAGAATTTATGTGAGCTTAATAAAATTTCAAATGATTTCATACGTAAAGTGTTTAATCCAATTAAAATTATTTATTATTTTATATTTTAGAAGTTTTATGAATAAACGAAAATAATTTTGACTAACCTTGGTTTGTTTATTAGAATGTTTACCTTAATACAAAAATATTGGTTAAAGAAGCATTTAATATCAAAGCAGTCGTTTGCTTTTTAGGTGAATATAAAAGCTTTAACAAAATGTAATACAATTTAAATTCTACTTCATTTAACCAGGTACAAAATTTTTAAGCAAACAATTTTAAGAAAATGTTTACTGGAAATACAGCACACTGTCAAACATGGAAAACAAAAGAAATATTGGAATCCGTCTTACAAACAGAACGTTTTTCTTTTTAGGATCGTTTTGAAATTAATATCCCGTAATATAAAATTGAATTTATTTTTGAAAATGGAACGCGAACAAAACCACGCCATTTCGCAGTCTTGCCAGCGATGTCGACGTTAATGGTGTTGATATTTCTTTTATATTCGAAAATATTTCACGCTAGGGCCATCGCTTCATATCTTTGAGTTGATATTGTTTGAGTCAATATTATCATTTTTGACAGTCAATTCAATCTCTTTTATCCTCAAGTTCTTATTATACAACAATAAATATAGCTAATGCTGTTTCAAATGCATCAGTATTTTATTGCAAAAACTTTAGTTTCCTTATTTCAAATTAATTTTAAAATACGAAGATAGTATGATTAATACCTTGACTTAACAAGAAAAAAAGTATTTTTATGTGTAAATTTTTTTTCAACATATTTTACTTTGAGTTTAATACAGTTTATTCAATGTTTTATATTCCATCTCAAAGGACGATCTCTCCAACCCTTCAAATGGGCGTTTTTTTCCAGAAATCACCTCATCGTTTGAGCCAATCTTTTTCCGCCTAGCCATTTTTCCATATTTTAAAATAGGAAATAGTAGTTGCGGTCTAAATCTAACAAATATGGCGGATACGGAAGCAATCCGTATCTCAACTCATGGAATATTGCCATGCCAATGACACACGTATACCTGCGTGCATTTTCTTGATGAGAAAATCTTTTTTTCCTTCGCAAATGCAGCTGTTCTTCTTTTATATCTTTAAAACAATCCAATAAGTTGGTATAAAACTCGCCATTTATTGTTTTGTTCTTTTCAAAGTAATCGACGTGGATCACATTATTGTTATAATACATTATATTATACATAGATTTTAATTTTAAATTAATTATTTAAAAAAACAACCTCCATTGAAATTATTTTTTTACAATAACGATTTTGGTTTGATATTGTTGATGATATTAAACAATAATTTATTGAAATTAATATCAAACTTAAAACAAATAAATAAACATTTGGTGTCAATATTTTACGGGATAGATCAAAACTGTAGTTGATATAGTGAAAAAATATTTGCATTATTTATACTTTTAGTAGAGAAGGATAAAAAATACTTTATTTTATTTTAAATTTAACCGACTATAAAAATATTGAATTTCTTTAAAAAATCTAGAGTCTAATGTTTTATGAAATTTTATGAAGTTATGGAGTTTTGTGAAAAATTAAAATACAGAGTCTAATGTTTTATGAAATATAAGTTTATTTATATAAGACAATTTTAATTAATCATTCTACGTCCGACATTTTTCTTTCTATGAATTTACCAGTAACCATAAATAATGATATATTTTTATACGCGTTATTTCAACATTGAAAACCCGTTGATCCGTATGCTACATAGAATGTGTGTACGCTTCACAAATTACTTATGGCTGTTGAACGGGGAAACGAGCTGTGCTATGAAATTAATAGTCAAAGGGAATTCGCCGAGGAATTATTCAGTTACATGAGCACGCCAGTGACAGTGGACAACTACCCTTGTCGAGCGTCACTTACCTAAGAATACATACGTTACAATATTTTACATTTACATAGTATGTAACCTTTTAACAATAATTTCGTTTACTTCTTGAATTAAGCCGAGTCGCTATCGATTTTGAATATACACTTATTCTTTCCTGTCAACGTGCAATGAAGCAATTTTTATATTAACACTTGGCCTGCGGGACCCGTAATATTACGTGATTGTGTACTCCAGCAGTTATCTACCAGACGTTCTGTGCCTCCTATTTTAAATATTTTGACAGCCAACTGTACTCAAATACTTTTACTACATTTTTATAATAAAACCAGAAAACTTTCTCCATCTATACATCGTAAATGTCGTCACTCCTCATATCAATTTACAAGTGCGTTGAGCTTATTCTATCCTAGTCTATCATCTTGGACCAAAATCGTTTTTCTAGGTTTTATACTTTTTTTTCAGTTGCAGTAAAACATTCTAAATACTTTTGTAAGATTTAAATGAGTTTAATAATCCCGATGAGGGTTATATTACATATTTTCTTAAACATTAAAAATTAGTAATACCTTAGCTTTAAGTGATAATTATATATGCTGTGACAATAATGTATGACCGAGATGTTGATGAATTGGTTTTGCATAAATTTTTAAGTGCAATTAACAAAAAAGTATTGAAATATTTCAAGCACTTTAGTAAATATGTTTATTTTTGCAAACGTTAAGCGCATTTTGCGAATTTGCCAAAAGAAGCCTGCAGGTTAAGTGTTAACACGTTTATAGGCTAAATTTAACGATTCACAATCGGTCGAAACTTTTTTATTCTCATTTTAAGCACATTTTTAATAGTATTGTTGTAGAAATCTGGAACGTAATAAATAAATATTTACCATTTTTGCTTAAAAATAACGTACCAAAATTTTATAATATAGGTATAATATTATAGTTTTATGGAAAACGATTCTTTACTATTGGCTTTGTTGATTTTTGAGAGTACTAAAACAAATGAGAAAAATCATGATCGATACTAAATAAATATTGTATTCATTTGAAAACAAAATAATATAGACTAAAAAGTAGTTTTATTGAACAAATTGAACTTAATCCAAAACTACGTTACAAATATTATTAAACTTGCTAAATGTACAGTAGATTTATTTTCCCCACCCCAAAGCACGCCAGTTTTACGTACTTTTGGGCATATACAGTGGCATAACTAATGCAAAGCGCCCTGTAAGAAAGTGCAGAAAGTTTGTCATAAAAAAAACTTCACAATACTTTGGTTGAAGTGCTTCAAAGTTCGTGTACAAATAAAAATCTTTACTATTTAAAGTAAATATATATTCTGTAATAAATTTTAAATTCCCACTGCATAACTGCATACTTTTTAACAATTAAAATAAAAACGCTCTCTGGATTTTGTTTTTTGAACCAATGAAATCGAAGTTTGAACTTGTTTGTGTATCTGACAACAAGTTCTTCTACATAGTGCCATTGGTATCTTTTATTTTCTTACAAATGTATTATATATTGATTTAAAAGCAATTACTGAGTAATTGTTATACGATAAGTGTGATAATTGAGTTTAACAATAAATAAAAAAGACCGAAGAAATCTTACAAAAGTACGTCGCTGAAAAAGCTGGAAGCAAATATACTGACTATCATCATTATGAGCTGATTGAAAGAAAATATTTGCGTACAAAAGTAGTACAAAACCGTGTTGACCAAAGTGAGTTAACGCGCAGTTTGACCAAAAAAAGACATAAAACGCTCAATCTGAAATGGAATGTTCTATTTGATACATTTTTTTTTGTGACCCTCTTCATTAAGCTTCAAGGATCAGTTAATTAACTTAAATAACTTTACTTAAAATGACAACATGGCTATTTTATCAAACAATGCGGAATAGTTGTTTCATTTATACATGTTAATAACTGTTAAATGGTTGTTTTGTTTGACATTTACGTTAACCACATAATTCACATTCGTGTGTTTAAATACTGTACTCCAACTAACATTCGCGGTTTACTGAATGACTATATTCATTTATGAGAGCATTGATATTGGACAAGTGTATCATGTTCATTACGTTTCACAATAAATCAGCTTATATGATTTTTACGATTCAATAATAATATTAATTTAAACTAAATATATGCTATTTTTGTTGATCATTTTTCGGTGATTTATATACCTCAATAGCATTATTGAGTTATTATAATTTCATATTACCATTCAATTGTCAAAAATAGTATTGTTTCAATCAAAATCTAATTCAATTAACATCATGTACTTTATTCTATACAACAAAAACAAATAGAAAATCATATCGTATTTACAATCCATATTGCTATGGCGATTTAATAAAACTATTCTTCAATATACATTATGTTTAAAGTAAACAGATACGTCACATAATCATACCATTATCATTTTCAGCGATGACTTTTGTCATCGTGGGATAAATTACTTGTGGGATGAAATTTCTATGATTTTATTTAAATTTTCTCCATATACTTTTTATTTTGATTACTAGTGAACAGACAGGTTTGTCTTTTATAATTGACAACTAATATCGAACGAATAAGATATAATATAGTTAGTTCTTTTGTCTCTTCACTTTGTTAGCTTGTTTATATAGAAATCAATTGTACCGTATAATTATCTACAAAGTATGAATAATTCTAGATAATAATTTTTATCTTATAACTGTTATAATTTCATCAAACGTGTAATTTAAATGAAAAATAAACGAAAGAAAAGCTAAAAAAAAACTTCTATAAAACTATATGTTATGAAGACATCTGTTCACAGAAGGTGTTTAGTATTTACGCTTCCGTTTGACTAGTATAATATGATATAAGTCTTCTTCGGTAGTGTAATTACTATTAATTTTATCAACATATTTACTTTTGAAAGAAAGCAAACACATGAGAACCAAAATTAATTTTCTCCGCTATCAACACAACAATTTAATTTGTGCGAAAATTAACGAAATTAAATTAATTTTCACTGCTGTGACATGCTTCAAAAATTATAGAGTTATTATATTATGCTTCGAGTAAAATACAGCATAAAGACAATGTCTTTTCAAGTTAAATATAGGTACATATTATTTCAGATTAGGCATTAACGCGCGTATCATGTGTCTCGTAAAACATGCAAACCTGTATTAAATTTAAGCTTATCACACCTTATATAAAATTAAATTGCTCATTAAACGTTTTAACGCTTACATCTTACCATTTTTTTACTCGTCAAATTTTAATACCGTTAAGTAAACTGTATTTCATATCAACTTATAGGATTTACACAACAACTAATTGATCACAACAAAACATTTTCATAAAATGATCAAAAGATTCATTCTATAATACAAAACTATTTAACTAGATATAATGTTAAAAAAAATGGTTTTCCATATCTAGTTTCATATTTTTTGCTGTGTATAACTTTTCCAATTCCAATTCATAAAAAATGCCGGTACATTCTGAATTGATTCATAGCTTAATTATTTTTTTTGATAGACTAGTTTGACGTTTAGTATCTATCAAGATTTAAAAAAAGATATTTAGGTATTAGTACATACATTTATAGTTTTTTTTCGCTTCATTTCTTTTCTTAGATTTTAAGATGTATAATATAACCGCAACGCAATTCGTGTTGATATTGAAGATATCGCTTATTAATATACAGTCAAAATCATACTCTTCAAATACACATAAATGCTATTCAGTCAGAAGATATATATCAAAAGCTAACGTATCAATAAAGATATGTGACAAATTAAGCCTAGTCAAAGTTTATAGATCTTTTCATTCAACATTTAATTCATTTAATAAATTATTAAAAGTGTTCTTTACTTACTTTAAATAATAAAGATTTAAATTTATTATTTACGTTTTAATTATTCTATGTTATACTTTTATTTTGATTTTAAATTTGAAAATTAAAGTGCTTTTGGGATTGTCAAGAAACCAAATTAAATAAATAATGGAAACCGGGTGACATCTTCACGCATACTGTGTAGTACCGAAAGAACGGTAAGGATAATAAAAGTGGCATAAGTTGTTTGGCATAGCCTTGCAAAGATATTAGCATTAACATCTAGTAGCTCCTTTTCAAATCCACTTTGGCTTTCTGGTACGTTGAAGAAGTTAGGTATACGCGCTCATTTGCATTGGAAGTGAAAGATAGCATGGACCGTGATGTAGGCCTGCGGCATGGCCTAAGCGAGTTCTACGAAATTCACCGCTCACTTGAAAATCCCTGCTAAATATTAATACGTTTGTTGGCAAAATTTCGTAAAAATTTCAAAGTCATCAAAACTTTATCCCCCGAAAATCACCAATTTTATTTAACAACTTTTCCACTTCGGGAAAATCCTTAATAATGACGAAAGACAAATAATAATAATAACACTAAGATTCAAACGTAAATTATTATCGTATTTGTTAATTTTTATCAATAAAACGAACTGCATTTATAATAATATTGAACTTCTCTGTCGTTGAATTTCTAACGTATAAATGACATTTTCAAAATGTACTGTAAAAGATACAATATTATAATTAAAATAATAAAGTGAAAGTTAACTTTAATAAATAGTTACAATATATTACAGTATTTTAAAATAGATTAAATGTACATGTAATTTCTTTCTATATCTATATATTTCTATCCAAAGAAATAAAATCAACACTATTGTTTTTCACAGTAGTATTAATTCTTTCTCTTTAAGTAACGTTATATCATAACTTCTAAGAAACTTATAGACAATATTTTTTAGTAATCAAAATCAAAAGACTTATTTTTCCCATCAATTCAACAATTTCAACCTCATAACCTGCACACCATATCGTATAGTTATGATATTAAAGACTCAACTTTTACATCAATATTTTCTTCAACCTTTGGCATAAGCACGCTATAAGTAGATGTTATCACCAGATTCTAGCCCCCTCGGCATAACCCGCAAATTGTCGCTCCATGTTGAAAGCTTTTTCGCGATAAGGAAAATATTTCTACAGGAATCAATTTCTACTTGGCCATATCTAGTACTGATTTTATCCTTTCAAGTCAAAAAAATACATTCACAAAGAGACGAGGATGGTGAATGTTTTCAATCACTGGAATATATTTACAATGGTTCATATAAAAATAATTTTATTTTACTGTTTGATTTGACCTTTATTCATTCACGCAATATTTATTTTCGAAGTATGATATTTTTTTATTTAAATTATATTTTCTTCAAAAAACCTTATTTTTAATTAAAATAATATTTATCTTCACACTATTATTATTATATTGATTTAATAAAAACATTTTTGTTTATTGATTTTGTAGTGTAAAAAGACTTTGTTGATAAACTGAATAACTTCATTCTAGTAAAGTTTGAGTACATTCAATTACAATGCTGTAAATATTCAAATATGCAAAATTCATAAAATATTAATATATTTATCCATAATATTGATTTGAAAATTTAATTTCATAAAATAATGATAAAACTATGTAATATCTAATAAACCTTAATAAATATAAATATTTTCCATTCAATCGAAAAACATAAATACTTTATTTGTGAATATGAACACCATATTAACTGTCGAAAAGAAAACGGAAGTAACCCACATCAAATAAATATTATAGAAGAATTATAGAAGGATATTAAATCATCTCATAGGTCGATTTTAAAGTACACGAAGATCAAAACTGGCGTTTTATTTACTCAATGTGATATTAATTTAATAAGTTATCTAAGAAAAACACCAATAAAATTGATGTGGTAGAATTCCTATTTCCGGATTGTTAATTTGACTATCCATAGTATCGTTAAGCTTAAAAGCTAAATTTAGATACTAATTCAGCATTTGCAGCTTACATCCGTTTCACATTAAGTTACATATATTCTGATTATCAAAAAAACATATTTTGAAAAAACTGAAAGTTACGTTCTTTCTCCGTTGCACAGTCTTAACATTACAATAATTCCAGTAAAATGTGATTCGAAAATAAATTAAATCGTAAATTAGTATCAAAGACATTTTGATTTTAAATTAATTAATCAAACTTTTTTGCTACCGATCTTTCGTTTTACTATTTTATTACGTACATAGTTTAGTGTAAATTGCTGATGCAATTTTAACAACATTCTCATTAGTATCGTACTTGGATGTCACCTTTAAGCTCTATCAAAGAGCCACCCTTCTTAATAAGTGGAGAGCAATCTTGTTTATGTAAATTTCTCCTTGAGTCATAGCTCTTTTAAGATGTGTTTCACGGTAATTGATACTTATCTGGGTCGGGAACTAATATATAAACATTAATAAAACAATGTTCGTTTAATAAAACATTACTGCACAAATACGTCATTTTATAGTAAATAATATTGCAATAAAATAAAACCATTTAGTGAATTGCTGGTTTCACATAAATTTTATAAGTTGATTTGAAATACATTATATTTAAAGGTTATCGTGTATTATTTTGTATTTTAAATAATAACCAATCCGTTAATATGATTATACAGAATATTTGTAATAAATACGTACTAAAAAGTAATAAAATATTTCTTGCTACCACACTTTTCTCTCCCCGTCAGCCCAGAGGTTAGCTTGCGAATATCGCACCCAAGACGTGCGGGTTCGATTATTACATTTATAAGACCCAATGCCTACTAGGTTGAGCAATTTTTCGACAGCCAATCCTCGTGAAAAAGAATCAACTTAAACATGACTCCACATTACAGAGATTCATATATCGGAACGGACATTTTCACACTGGATAAATGGATATGTTCCACTTTTAGAGCGGACATCGTAAAACAAGAAGATTTTTTAAAAAGAGCAGATTCTTTCTAGAGTAAATTTTGTTTACTCATCAAAATATACGTCTACAGTGTGTTTAAAATACTTATCTCAAAATGGTCTTATATTATATACCAAAAAGCGATGGATTACGTTTTGTGAATAAAGAAATCGGTTTATGATTCTGTGTACTTAATTATTAACTGTTACTTAGAGCATGATTAATATCCGTATCAGGAAAGTATAATACAAAGTTACGTGTTACATTATTCAACATGTAAGAATCATAAACGTGTTTTATAGAATACTTATGCTACAGAATCATTTTGAATAGCACTTTGATTCAGAAACACTCTCCATATCTTCATGAGTCTTCATACATATTTTATTATATGCGATGCTGTCTCAAATGGATTCCATCTCTTTGCTGTTGGCAGGAAAGTCCAGAAATAGAATTTAATATTATGAAACACATTTTCCACTACGGAGCCTGTTTTGCTAATGCTACCCTCTGCCTAATATCATACATATTTTGATGAATATCGAAAATATTCTTTTTTATCATTTTCATTGAGAAGTTAATAAGCTTTTTATGTTTTTATAAAACTATGTTATATTAAGTGTAAAAGAAATATTATAATCCCGTCGTAATTGTCATGGTATAATTTTTATTGGGTTTATATATTTAGATTATAAGTTATATTATGTCAACACTGACTTATTCATTATTTGTAAAAAGGATGTATCTTTTGTATTTTTCTATTGCGTACCTTGTCAATTTATCTACCATATTCAAAAAAGCTTAGGCCGCCTATTTTATGTTAAATAGATCATCTATAATTTTTATTCTGATTCTTTCTCAAAACTTTTAAGTAAAACTACCAAATCTCTACTATTCTATCAGCTCAAATATTTTATGTGCCACCATATACTCACGGCAAAGCAATACCTCATACACCACACGATACACGAGATGAAAAATGTCCATCCATCACTAATATATTATTACATAAAATTCGGCTTATTTTTAAAAGGTTTTATTTATGTAACTGGTAAATTTACTCATATTTTTTAACATTAACATGAAAAATACGAAATTTGATTTAAGAATATTGAAGACAGTTCTTTTAGTCCATCGTATTATTTTTTCTGTGTGGTAGATGAGTTATTGCTTTATCATGAAAAAAACTTTTTTAAATTGTTTTTTTTTTTACATTATTATATTCTTTTACACTTCACATCATATTAAAAATTTCAAATAAATTTGCTTTTTCCTTAACGTATTCTTCTACTCATAATATTAATCAATTTTTCAAATTTCTTTCCATTCCGTCAAAACATAAAATTTCGTTGATTGCCATTTGAAATTAGCATCAATATTTTGTATTTTTTTTTTAGTGAAATCAATTATTTTTTTCTATTACTGCCTTTTTCTTTATCGCATACTGAAGTTCTTACGCAGTAATTCTTTTAAAATATTTTAAAGTAAACTGATTTGATTTCGTGAGTAACATTTATATCAGTGAACAGACCAAAATGTTTTGTGAAGTACAATTAAGTAGAAATTGGCCGCGGATATTTTTTTGAATTCTTCAACCTTACGATTCTTAAAAATTCGGCATGAGTCAGGAAAATAGAGCAAATATCGTCAAGCAATAAAGCATCAATATTTTTATAAAATTTATAAAGCTTTTATTAGTTTTTAAAGGAAATTATAGAAAGAAAATATAGATTTCAAAAATTATTTATATAGCAAAATGGATTCGTTTTACTTAAAAGAACTTCCTGATAAATTATATTTTGGTTTTTTTTTTTTACGAAAAAGGTATCATGAGTCTATAAAAAACTTTTTAAATGAAAACACAATCTTCTCTCAAAACGTATCAAAACTTTTAATTCCAAAATCGTGATTCAGAGACTTTTGAAGCTACGCAATAAATTATCGGGATTTCTCTTACGGTTTTACAGCATAAATTACGTTAGTAAGTTTATAATTTTGAAAAAGGTTTCATGAAAGTTTTATTTACTCATGATAATATTCAAAATATTTAACTATTACTTTCCACTGTGGTTTCATTGTTTTCAAATTTTTCATGTGATACGGATAAAATTTTGGTCCTAGTTAATAAGGTTTCTTTTTTTGTTTTATTATATCTGATAATTTTCAATTTAATAATAAAGTAATTATAATTTCTTATAACGTTATTCAACTGTAAAAGCATCTATCTACAAGTTACTATATGAAAATTATTTAATGATATAAAAAAATACAAAATACAATACAATTTTGTATATGGGATTATTTTTTACCATCGCGTAAGAAATCGTGATTTAATATAAATATATTTTTTTTTGGGCACACTGCCTAAAGATAATGATTTATTATAATATAATACATGAAAAATTAACGTTTTTTAATAGCGTTTTACAATTTGGACCGCATACTTTAAGATGCATTGTTTTAAAATCTTTCAAAAGTGCGTGTACTTGTTTTTTTTTATTATAATTTTATCTTTATAGTGAATAGTTTTGACGATATGATAATATATGGTTGTTTTTGCATACATTTCTACACCATCACACATCAGAAGTAAGACATTTTTTATAATTTTACAGCAGTATAATTTTTTTATTATTTGTTTTTGCTATTATTTTGGTATAAAAACAGATTGAAAACGTA
Source organism: Rhyacophila evoluta (assembly GCA_022683975.1). NCBI lineage: Eukaryota > Metazoa > Arthropoda > Insecta > Trichoptera > Rhyacophilidae > Rhyacophila > Rhyacophila evoluta. The sequence goes on from JAGVSQ010000832.1 coordinate 21,871, forward strand.
AGAGTTACTTAAGAACGACATTTCTTTTATATAGATCTGAACATAAAAAAGCAGAGTATGTATTTTGCAGTGTGTGTGAAATTTTCTTGGAACACTTTTCCCATATATTTATGTAACTTTCAATTGTAAAATCAATATGGATTATGTATATAGCATGATGCAACAATATGGTATTATAAAGTCATTTTCAACTAAAAGTGGATTTTTCAACATTTCATTTTAAGCCATCAATATGAAGATTTACATGCGAGTGTATGAAGTTTTCAACAGTTTTCAAATTTGTTGACTTACATCACTTAAGCCTTTACAAGAATATTGAAAAATTATACATATTCCAATTGTATATATTATCACTAAAATCAAATTTATCACTTACGTTGTGTACATAACGACAATTTTGAGATTATCTATTCGTAAATATTTGAACAGATCTTATTATATTTTGTTTGCGTACACTTCTACATTGTTGATATACGTAATATCTAAAGATAGTGAAATGTGGGAATTATCCATTTACAAACATAAAATTTTACAAGTTTAAAACAATTCGATTCGTACACAAACGATTAAATCATCATGATCCTTACAAGAGTACTGAAAATTCTTCAGGAGATTTCACATATTATTAATGAAATAACATTTATCACAAAGGTACAATATTAATTGTTACTGCTAGCTTGGATACCGCTAAGTAACTGAGTGACTTTTTGATTGAATGTATTGCGTAAAGCATTTTATTGCGCCGAGCCTAACTTCTGTTCCAGAATACCTTAACATAAATCACAAAGAGCTTTTTGTTGTATTACATTGAAAATTCAGTGCGTTAATCAAACGAAATTTTAATCAATGTACTTTTCACATACAGAGGTCTTACAATCTTATATGAAATCAAGTAAAACATTAATAAATTCTTTATTTATATAAATAATATAATTTCAATATTTTAGTTTGAGTATCGTATTGAACGAATATTTATTTTCCATCAATGTCGTGATTAACCATATTGCGAAGGGTCGTATTTTCTGAATTATCCTTTTTCGAGCTTCCTTCGTTAATATCGATTTTGGAAGGAGTGCTTCTTAATGCAGCAAGGGTGCCGCATTTTTTTTTAGTCAAACATTTTTTTGTTAATATTCTTTTTAAGTGGCTATTTTCTCGGCATTTTTTTTTTCAATACTTTTTTTCACTTGTACCTTAAATAAGGTAACCAATATTTTTAAATAAAAGACGAATTGTAAAGGCTTTAAAATAATTTTCGTGCATCCAATCAATGCTTAACTATACAAGTATAGTATTTATTGATATTTTTGGCAAAATTCTTATGTATTAGCAATCGCTCAAAAAAATATCTAATGAAATAATAATTGTCATACGTATTTAACACCCCATAAAACAATATAGTAAATATATCATAAAATAATTTGAAATTCATAATCTTCCATTTATATCATAATTTTCCATCTACTTTATATACACATATCTATACGCAAACATCCTATGGAAACTAGCAATATAGTAATAAAGGATTAAAATTAGCTCAATTAAATATCATTGACTTATTTTTAATAGTATAAAACAAGTATAAAGCAACGTGTGTACATATTGAGTATTCTAAAATACGACTGTATAAATTTGTTTTGTATGATTTTTTTTATCTAAAAACATAATATTTGTTGTCGTTATAAGTGAGTAAATTGTTACAGAAAATTGTAAATGGAAACAGCTGATGTTCAATTTTGTCACAAACATTACTCGCAGTAGAAAGTCTATTAATTAGAGTGATACGTAAATAGCTCGGTGGAATGTAATATTCTATATTTACATTTTAATTTAATACTGCAGCAATTATTCCGTCGTAAAATAATTTAGTTTCACATATTATATTATAAAACATACACAATCACAAATTATGATTGCCCTAAGCCAAAAGTATGTTTTTTTATACAAAAAAATACTTGTTCAAAATTATCTCATTAAAACTTTGGTATTGTGAAATAAGTTCATTTTTGAAATACACTCCTCACCATAATTATATTGAGACTTTCATTTTCAATTAAACATATAATGTTCTATTTCAGTAATATAAGGCAAGTTGAGCAACTAGATCACAAAAACATCCCATTATCTTTAGGGTTATCTCATTTTTTTCACAAAAGTTAATAATATTGAATTTAGTTTACAAATTCATAAAAATTACTGGCGTAGATACCGATTATTACCATATAGATCTACATAGATAGTATGAAGATATCCACTCCGAAAAAGGAATATATCGATATCCGTAATGTGAGTACGTCTTGACAGATTAGTTTTCACGAGAATTGTTTGTCAGATAATTGTTCAACCCAATGGGCATCCAGCTTGCATTTTTGGATTTTTAAAATCCGACAAATGGAAAATCGAACCCGCATTCCCTGGATTGCTAGGCGCGCACGATATTTATTACGCTACCGAGGAGACTTTGTATAGTATTATGAAATCAACATGGTTCCATTTATTTCTTTGCATCTGGAAACTATATAAACTATACATGTGTACGAAAAAAACACACGTACGAAATTTAACCTTACGCCTAATATTTTTAATACTAAATTAAAATTTTACCATATGATTATCGACTATCAAACATTGTTTTTGTTTTAAGTATTTTCGACAGATAAAAAACAGAGTTTAAAATGCAATTATTAAGTGAGTGGTCTATGATATTAATAGTTTGTATTTATTTATATTTTTTTGATACTTTTACTAGATATATGTTCAGTATTAAAAAACAATAAATAACACTTTTTTATTAGTCCGACTTTTTCCCGCGGCGTATCTTTTCTCCACAAAATGCGTTCACTAACTTAGATAGTAGAGATTTTTGGTAAACACGTAAGTAGCCGTGGAACATGGAGATGGAACACTTTTTCTCAGCCCGGCGGTAATTTATCATCATGAAAAAGTGTTTGTAATGGACGGACGAGACAGCTCAAAGTTTATGTTTGGCACACACTTGTTCTGCGGCCGATATAACTGCGCTGCGAGATACTCAGTTGACGGAACCCGTGTCTGCTAAGACAAAGTAATACTTTTTGCGTATAGCTGTTAGGAAAATTCATTACTTGGCAGGATTAACAAACTGAATCTCAAGTCATTAATATGATAAAACGCTGGAAACTGTTTTCACAGATTTTCATTTGTCATTTCATTTTACATTCCGTTTTAATTTTGTACAAACGCTTCACTAAAATTACTCTACCCATTAAAACTATAATATTATAAATTTTCACACATATTTTTTAGTATATGAATATTAGTATATGACTATTAAAATACATGTCCAGCCATAGAATAGGATTTATCAAACTATACACTATGCAAATTTCAAAGAATATTGTTCATAAAATTAGCACTTGTTTTGAAAACAAAACATTGGAATGTCCATCAACGCCAAACATTTATTTTAGCGCTAACTTTGTATTAACAATAAATACAGGCTTTTACAATCTCACAGTGTTGTTTTAAATTAACGTGTGATTTTACAAAAGTTATTATCATAATGCAATGAGTATTTAAATGTTGTAAATATAGTTGGTGCTAAAATAATTAAAAATACTTCAATAAAAGAAAATACGCATTTTAATATTGTGTAATATAATTATATGATGAGAATAAAACAATTGAATATGAATAAAAACTATTAAAACTTTAAAATAAGGATCATTAGATTATTCTTCACATGATTTGCATGGCTTTTTTATCAAGTAGTATACTGATATTTTATTCTACAATTCTTTTGCTTTAAAACAATATGGTAAAATGACAACTTTTTACTGAGGGACGTTATCTAGCGGTTACGCACATGCAGTTTTTTACAAATAATACATGTGACAGTTTCGATAAACTTTTCATCAATCTAAGGTAGTTTTTAATGCTACGTATATCATTTTGATTCATATATTCCTCCTTGTTATCGGTTTCAAGTAAATTATCATATAAGTAACCGCACACGTGAAGAAAATTAACTTTTAATTTATTTTCAAATCTTTTTAAAGATGAAAACTAACAGCAGTACTAACAATGTTTTAGAATATAATAAATAAAAAAAAACAAGTTATGGTTCAAAAATAAAATTGTATAGATATAATGCATGTGCTCATCTATGAAAATACAATACATACATACATTGGAATTTTAAATTTAAAGAGAAAATTATTCTTTTTTGTTTACAATAATTTTAAATTGAGCACTGGCAGTATATGTTATCAATTTATTATATTTTACGAAATCATCATATTATCGATTAATGATGTTTTTCCTATTTCAATTTTTCAATATATTTTGTACTAATAGCATATCTTTTGGCATCGTCAAAACATGTAAAAAACGCAAAATCCTTATAAAAAGTGGTTTGATGTATTGTTGAAATAATATCAAAGAAATACAAAAACACGCATGAAAAATGTATTTCCTATTTTTCGCATTTATTCATTTTTCTCATACGATGTAGATTTTGCGCAAGAGATATATATTCTTAAGAGATTCAGCTGGCCTCACTTGTTGCTTTATTTCCGGCGTCCCCTATGAGTTGCTCCTTTCCAAGATTTATCCTTCTTTTATTCCGCCCCCGTATGACTCTCAGCCGTTTCGAGTTGATGGATTCATTGAATAATGTGCACATTTGTTAAAGCGCCTTTGCTACAGATATTGTGAGTCTCCACGTTTGTGCTTCCGCTTTACTGCTATTTAGCATATCTTTACGCTATGTTTATAAGTAACCTTTAAATTCTACTGTTTTTTTCCGTGGAATATATTGATGACGCAATGGCCGATCTCCGAGATAACAGCGTGTGCGTTTTGTATCTAATGCGACTTGGAATTCTAAGCTGCAGAACTCGATGCTTTATGAGCTATTCGCTGACCACTAATTCCATGAAAAATTCCATACAACTTTTTTGATCTGTATGCCCCATACCTTTGAAGCGGAGCAGGTAAAAAAAAACATTTTTTTTAAATATTAATGGACAAGTAAAATATTCTTGCCAAGTTTCTTTACTATACTTTGCATCTATTTTGTGCATTAATATTATCGTATAATTCAGGGTTTCCCAAACTATTTCTGCAATTAAACACTCCGTGAGCCCAGAAATTTTAACGGAACACTTCGCTTATTTCTGGGTTTGGGTAATTCCTACTAGCAAAAATTAAAAAAATATACATTATCAATTTAAACATAAAACTATAATATAATACGAATAATACGTATTTTTATGCTGTTTTCATCAGATCTGTGAACAGTATTTATTAGCGCGGCTAACCGTTTTATCAATCTTGCCAACTGTCGTTAAACTGACAAGACTTGTCATCTGGTCAGGTAAAAACAATATAGCCCATCTCTTGAAAAGAAAAGATGGTCGTTCGCCTGTAGCTAGATACTTCATCATAAACATCAGTTGATATTGATCATCACTCACCTTTCAACGTGAAGTAAAATATCTTTAAATGTGTTGCAGTGTATAAAGTCTTACCAAATTGTCACGGAACACCTATTCGGGTTCAGCGGAACACTGGTGTTCCGCAGAACACAGTTTGGGAATCCCCGGTATACTTAATAGAACAACGTAAAATCAAATCTACACGTTTTTATAAGCGACATTTTGAAGAAATTATCCAAGAGGGTACACGTATATAGATATACATAATTGAAGACAATAAAACGTAAAAGTTTTTGCATGCAAATAATATGTTTTAAGCCTCTGAATGTGGAACTTAAATTACAATAGATTTGAAAATACAAGACCATTCGTTGGTAGTTTTTCTCGGCCACCCAAAAACATGGCACCTCTTAAATAATACAACACAAACGACTGTTTTTTGGAAGAATGAATAATGTATCCTCCTAATCTATATTTACTTGCCATTTCAAACAACATCATTGTCCATAAACGTTCACCAACGCAAACCGGTGATAAGTTCGTTTCCGTCAATTTTTCAACTGCCGTTATGAGAAAATTACACCTTAAGTCTCAGCTCACTACAACCCAATCGGACCTTTGTCGGGTATAATCAATCATAAATATCGACTTTTTTAACATTACACACGTGTAATAAACTGAATCGTTTTGACGCCTACTGTGATTGCCTCTAAAAATACATTGTATAGTCGGTGTTGTATGACTAAATGAAAATATGTACGTTTAAAAAATTGTTTCTTTCTTTTCCACTGCCTATTACGTAACCATGTGGATTATTGAAGTATTTATCATGGTCTAGCAAATATGACGTAATATTTGACAGGAATCATAGCGGAACCGCACGAGACTTATTGGCGTAGTTTATATTTTATAATATAATACATCACATGGTAATAAAACTATTCAAACATTTTTTTATATCTAACTTGTCATTAACACAATATGTTATTATATAGATATTATCTTTCTTATAATACAATTGTACCATTTACATCTATTATAAATTGGCCGAATAATGTGTCAGAATTCAGAGATAACAGAAAAATAAAGCAGCTCCCCTGCTATGTTTATAGTAATGTAGCGACACTAAAACTTGCATAGCATGTGCTGCGGATGCCTTTTAAATGCCTAAATCTCGCTTTTTTCTGTCATTTCGGCGTTTCAAAATGCCGTATTAATAAACACTACGCCTTTGGTGAAATTAAGGGCTGCTTGCATGATATGTAGGATAAAGTAACTAACAAATAATATGAAATCTTGGAGGTAATACTTGATAGCGAAACGCTTCACATAGAAAACAAATGTTGAAAAAATAATAAACATGAATTCATAAGTTTTAGTTATTTATTGATATATACGTCACTTTTTCAGGTTGCCTAGCAATGATAACCTACCAGTAATAATCCCGATAAGGAGGGCAATTGCTTTGATTTATGAAATTGCTTCGATTTTTTGATAGTTTTCACCTGAGAGAGAGTGGGTATAGATGTATGGTGTTCTACAAAGTAGCATATAGATTAACATCCACGCTTAGCAACCTGGGGTATACAGATATGATTCCCACATATATAGAATTTAAATAAAATCTAAAATTCTTTGATTGGATAGTATTTGGGTTAAACAATTGTCCGACAAACAATTCTCGTGAAAAATAATCTGTCAAGACATGTCTTCACAATACAGAGGAACATATATTTCACTTTTGGAGTAGATGTCTTACACTGTATACATCCATATGCTTCACTTTCAAGGCGAACATGGGAAAAATAAAATAAATTTCTAAAATTTAACCTTTCTAACTCACTCGGTGTGCCATCTTTCTTTTTCATTTTATCTCTACTTTTGTATGTTATTTGCCAATTGCTCTTTTGTCATGTGTTTTTTTTTTTTTTTATCTTGATTCAATCCATTTAAGAATAATAAT